>CM060836.1:96465000-96645000 GCA_030762175.1 Metallyticus violacea
ATTTTACTCCACGGTTATCCGATCCGTGTCGAGTCCCACCGTACCCTGAATTCCTCCCGAGGAGTTATAACCACCTCTGTACTCGACGGTATGACGGACACCGAAATTCAGGGTTATTTAGCCGAGCAGAATGTCACCTCAGTTTATCGTGTGCAGGCTAAGAGAGATGGTGAGGTGCAGCCTACGCGAACACTATTCCTCACATTTAATAGAGCTGAGTTACCAAACAAGATTAGGGCAGGGTATGAGGTAATATCAGTCCGCCTGTATGTTCCTAGCCCTTTAAGGTGTTTCCAATGTCAGCGTTTCGGTCACACTCGCCAGTCTTGTAAGAGCCCTAAATCCGTTTGCGCTACATGTGCCTTAGAAAGACACGAGGGAGCGTGTTCATCCGCCCCTGTATGTGTGAACTGCCGTGGTCCACATCCAGCAACATCCCGTGACTGCCCTCGATTTCGAAAGGAGCGCTCTATTCAGGAAATCAGGGTTAAAGAGAAACTTTCGTTCTCTGAAGCCCGGAAACGCTATCAAGCCTGTCTACCTCTTGTACCTAAGTTCGGTACGTATAGCTCCGTAGCCGCCACTACAGTAGCGCGCATACATTTGACCTGGTCTTCACCGAAACGCCTACTCCTACCAGTACCAAGCGCTCAACAACAGCACCCAAGCCAGTGGTTTTTGCTGCTGATCCAGTTAAATTCAAGACGGCCTACACACGGACTGACTTTCTAAAATCGTCCACAAATGAAGGAAAGACTAAGAAGAAAAATCAAAGCCCCTCACCTCCTCGGAGGTCGAGCTCCCACGATGGCTCTGGGAGCAAACCCGCAAGGCGGTCACCGTCGCCGCCTCTCAACACCTCCAACCGTTTCCAGGAGCTGGAATCGGTTGATCCATCTCAGCCGGAGAGCCCTCCCCGAGGATTTTATGGAGCAGGATGCGCCTGCTACTGCTAAACCATCGAGTCCCACGCGTTTAAAGAAAGGACGATTGATTCGTCCCGGACCGACCAAAAAGTAAGGCGGTGTTTTTATTTTTTTTACTTGTTTTAATAATGGCTATCCCTTCGTGGAACGTACGTGGGCTCCGCAGCCAAAGACCTGAACTAGAGTTGCTTTTACTATCGACTGATGCTCTGCTTTTATGCCTCCAGGAGACTAAACTTCGTCCTCAGGATGCTTTCAATATTCGAGGTTACTCTTCGGTGAGATTCGATCTTCCCACCGAAGACGGCATTCCCGCGCATGGCGGAGTTTTAATATTAATCATGGATGACGTGCATACTTCTCCCCTGTCTCTCCAATCTAATCTAAAGTCGGTAGCAACTACGGTTTCCTTTTTTGGCCTTAGTTTCACAGTCTGCAGCATTTACCTACCTCCATCTATTCCTGTCTCCGTGGTTGATCTGGACAACTTTCTATACCAGCTGCCTCCCCCTATACTGCTTTTGGGGGACTTCAATGCACACCATCCCTCTTGGGGATCCGCTGTAGAGTGTGCGAGGGGTAGCTTGGTGGCTAATTTTTTGGATCGCCACAATCTTATTTTACTGAATACAGGTGAGCCCACTTTTCTGTCAGACAGCACACACAGTTTTTCCCATCTGGACTTGTCTTTCTGTTCGCCTTCGCTTTCAGTACACTTTACCTGGCACGTTCTCTCTGATTTGTACTCTAGTGACCATTTCCCGTGTCACATTCGTATCCTGCCTTTCCAAGTACATCCTCAGCGCACACTGAAGTGGCTTCTAGAAAAAGCAAATTGGAGTCTCTTCCTTTCTCTGGCCGTATTTTCCGGGTGTCCTTTTCCCTCTATTGACGCCATTGTCGAACACCTAAACGCGATCATTGTTGCAGCCGCAAATCAGGCTATTCCCCGGTCGTCTTTCCACCCTAAAAACGAATTACGGTTCCTTGGTGGACCAACGAATGCCGGGATGTATTGCGTGCACGTCGAGGTGCTTTGCGGGTCTTTCGTCGCCACCCTACGTTAGAGAATTTCATCCGTTACAAGCAACTGCGCGCGAAATGCCGTCGAGTTTTTAAAGATAGCAAGAGGGAGTCCTGGATTGCCTTCGCCACATCTTTTAACGGTTTTACACCTTCATCTGTGTTTTGGAACCGACTGCGCCGGGTTGCGGTCCGGCCTCAAGGTATCACATTGTGTACTTACTACTCCCAAGGATGTAGCAAATACCTTAGGCCGAAATTTCGCTGAGATCTCGAGCTCTGCCCAATACCCCCCTGCCTTTCGCTTTATTCAGGAGCGAGTTGATCCTAGAGGATTTAGCTTTGCCTCAGACAACCAAGAGTGCTACAATGTCCGATTTTCGTCCAGGGAATTGGAACATGAGTTATCTGCATATCGGCATTGCTCTCCAGGGCCAGATGGCATCCATGTTGCTATGCTGTAGCATTTATCAACTGAGGGCATGCATTTTTTACTCGAAATTTTTAACCGTATTTGGTGTGATGGCACATTTCTATACGCTTGGCGAGTGGCTACAGTCATTCCTATTCTTAAGCCTGGAAAGGACTCACACCTTCCTTCCAGTTACCGTCCCATTTCCCTCACCAGTTGCGTGTGCAAGGTGATGGAACGAATCATTAACGGGCGGCTTATGTGGTGGTTGGAGTCGAGGCACCTACTGACGAACGTCCAGTGCGGTTTCCGTCGTCATCGATGTTCCATCGACCGTCTTGTGTCTCTTTCCACCCATATAATGGACGGATTTGTGAGAAAGTGCCAAACTGTTGCCGTTTTTTTTTTTTGATTTGGAGAAGGCTTACGATACCTGCTGGAGGGGCGGTATCCTTCGTACGCTTAATGATTAGCATATATGTGGTCGGATGTCTGTTTTTATTGGGGAGTTTATGAAGGACCGGGTTTTTAACGTTCGCGTGGGGTCAGTTTTATCTTCTCGTTTTACTCAGAGAACGGTGTACCGCAGGGCTCGGTACTTAGTTGTACACTGTTTGCCATCGCCATCAATTCCATAGCTGAGTGTTTACCACCGGGAATCCAATCGTCGTTATTCGTAGACGATTTTGCGATTATCTTTCCTCCAGGAGAACCTGTCTGTTGGAACGCCGCCTCCAATGCTGACTGGACCGCCTTTACCATTGGAGTGTACGTAACGGGTTCCGTTTCTCCGCAGAGAAGACTGTCTGCATGAACTTCTGGCGTCATAATGTGTATCCTTCACCATCTCTCCACCTTGGCCCAGAAGCTCTTGTTTTTGCGGACGAAGTTAGATTCCTGGGCTTAATCTTTGACAGAACATTAAGCTGGTCTTCGCATGTAGCACAGCTCAGAGGCCGGTGTGAACGTTCTCTGTGTATTTTACGGGTTTTAAGTGGCACATCCTGGGGAGCCGACCGGACTGTTCTTTTACGTTTCTATCGATCTCTAATCCGGTCCAAACTGGATTATGGTGTATAGTATATGGCTCAGCGCGACCTTCCGTTCTTCGTCGTCTTAACCCCATTCACCACCGGGGTATCCGTGTCGCTGTTGGTGCATTCCCCACCACTCCTGTGTCGAGTTTATGTGCGGAAGCTGGGGAACCTCCGTTGTTTTATCGTAGGGATCTTTTACTTTCTGCGTATGGTTGTCGACTGGCTACGCAACCTCGTCATCCCGCGAATGAACCGTTTTTTAATGTGTCTCTCGCCCCATTTTACGCTGCTCGGTCTTTTACTCCTAAGCCCGCTGGCTTTCGTTTCCGGGAGCTGTTAAGGACGATGGACCTGGACTTACCTGCTTTTTTCTTGGCCGGGGAAACCTCCTCTCCCCCTTGGCTCTTAGCAGAGGCCCCCGTCCATCTTGGGCTTACGGCCTGTCCTAAGTCCTCGACCGCAGCACCATTCATTCTTAGTCATTTTAACGAAATTGTCTCTTACTTTGCTGGATGTAATTTTATATATACCGACGGTTGTAAATCCGACACAGGTGTAGGATGTGCCTTTGTTATTAATGGAGCCAGTTTTACATATGGTCTTAACGTTGTGACATCTATTTTTATGGCGGAGCTTTATGCTATATATCGGGCTATTTTATTTATTTCTGACCACGGGCTGGGGAACAGTGTCATTTGTTCCGATTCTCTGAGTGCCCTTTTATCTTTTAAACGCCTGTACACCTATCATCCGCTTGTGCTGAAAGTTCAGGATGCATTGTCTACGCTTCTGGCCGCTGGCGTCAGAGTGACTCTGCTGTCAGTATCTGGACACGCGGGACTCCCGGGTAATGAGGCCGCGGATGTCGCAGCTAAATCCGCCATTTTAGACCCTGCTGAGTACGAGCAACGCTTTTATATAGGGGATTTTAAACATTGTATACGTCGAGGAATTCTCTCGCGCTGGCGCGATGAGTGGGATATTATTCCCCACAATAAGCTTCGAGAAATTAAATCCACCCCTTTTCATTGGTCGACCTCTTCTCGAGCAGTCCGTCGCGAAGAAGTAATTTTAGCTCGTCTTAGAATAGGGCACTGCCGATTTAGTCACCGTCACCTTTTTAATGGTCAACCAGCTCCAGATTGCCCACGATGTGACCACCCCTTTACAGTGCGTCACATTTTACTCGAATGCCCTCATCTGGCAACTTTTAGACTTTCCCTGGGTTTGCCCTCCTCTATTGAGGAGCTACTGGCAGATGATGTGGTTGCTGTGGAACGAGTGCTCCGTTTTATCCGTGTTTGTGACTTTTGGAGCAAGGTGAAAATTTTTATGGTTTTAGTCCTGACGCCAATTTTCTAATATTCTAAGACTGTTGTCTTTATGTAGACAATTTTAAGCTTGTTGTTTGTTTTATGGGATTTCATTGTTATATTTTTAGGCCATTATAACACTTAATATCAGAGCTCTTGCAGCTGCGTTTCTGATCAGGTCTGTTGATTAGAATTTAACCCGTTATCAATAGCGGGTTTTATATTATTGCACAAAGTGCTACTGTTGCGCAGATTTCGGTGTGTCTGGGCGCTAATGACCTAGTAGTTTTGCGCCCTTTAAGCAATAATCATCATCATCAACCCGCTCCAGCTTGCCCTCACTGTGACCACCCCTATACAGTGCGTCATATTTTAATTGATTGCCATCATCTGACAGCTTTTAGGAATAGCCTACGTTTACCCTCCTCTATTGAGGACTTACTTGCAGATGATGTGGTTGCTGTTGAGCGAGTGCTCCGTTTTATCAGTGTTTGTGGTTTTTGGAGCAAGGTGTGAGTTTTTATCTTTTTACCATTGACGGCATTTTTAGACTCTTTTAAGACTGTTGTTTTTTCAGCTTTTGCTGATTCGTGTTAACTAGTCTTCCATTGTTGTTTTGCACATTACCCTTGTTACTTGTTTTGGGGTTTTGTTGTTAGCATTTTAATCTTTTATAAGACTGGTTTGTTTTCAGCTCTTGCTGATTTGTTTTCCTACCTGTCTTCGTCTGTTGACCATATTGCCCTGTGTTAGCTTTGGGGTTTTATTGCTATGATTTTAGTCCATTACAGGACTGTTATGTTTTTTCGCTCTTGCGACTGAGTTTTAGTAACACCCTTATATTTGTGGCGCCTTATACCCTTCTTATTTGTTTTTGGGTATACATTTTATTGCACAAGTACTACTGTCCGTTCATTATGCGCAGGATTTGCGTTTTCTGTTTATTTATTTTTTATTTCTACACAGTACTTGATGTGTTTGGGCGCTAATGACCATAGCAGTTTTGCGCCCTTAAGCAATAATCAATCAATCAAACATCCCACAGGACCGTAACCATCGGCATCGACAAACATAGCAACATACCCATCCACTTCCACATCAAATTGTATAACTTTATAAAAGATATTCCTCTATATTTTAAAAAAAAAATGTATACAATTTTACCTCATTTCATTTGCATCAATACATATTTAGAAAATTAGTTCATTTGGTATTAAAAGATCTTTGTTGGGTCACTATTTTAAAACACTATACCCGCAATGGGGGGCTAAGACGAGACTTTGAGCAGTAGGTCTGGGATTCAATTCCCACTGGGATTGTCCTCCCTGATTTACATTTTATACCAAGATTTCCTCAGTCACATATGGCAGATGCCAAGGAGGTATCTAAACTTGACTTGCAGACAATCCTACCTTTATTTTATTTTAAAAAAATCCTTTCCTCATTTATCATTTCATCTCATGTATCATCAGTGTGCACCACCTGTAATGCCTCAGTAATTTAAACAGGTTTTAAACAATAATAATAAAAAATAAAAAAACTCTGTAACTATGCCATTGTAAAAAGTATCAGGTTTTATAAGAAAAGAAATTGCAATGTTATTGGCATCTGTTGCATCAGGTTTTGCAAGGCGAATGCGATGAGAAGTCTTTTTTTTTGTAGCAAAGAGCCTTCTCTGTGGAAAAATGTTATCCTTTTGGTACATTTCTGTGGACATGAATTCATTTTGGTTGCGAACAGCGGCTAAAGTGATCGATTTTGGCCTTTTACTGCCTGCTTAATGGCAGAACAATTAAAATTATGTAAGAGCAAAAGCTACATTTTGGTACTGTTTGTTAAATAAGTTAAGTTCTGGCTATAAACATTTCACGATTTTGTATGGCTAAATGCTGCTGTGAAAATGCTTCATTTAGCCGTAAAATGGCCAAGTTGGTTAGGCTACAGTGCCTTGCAACATGTTCAAAGACTAATGTGGTAATTACTATTATAAATTACTTACTTATACACCTTACCACATATACAGAGCCATTAAGTGCGGTACGTCCAGAATGCTAATGAATCTGTGAATTTCATAAAACCCTAGATTTTACTCCAGATGTTTCAGAAATCCCAGATATTATCTCAAGAGGCTTTAAAAACTTGGAGGCTAAAGACACAGTACAAAAACCTAATCTAGCCCGAAAAGGGCTAAATTGGCAATGCATAACTCCCCGGTAACATCTCTCGTTCGGTTCAGGAGTTCGGCTCTCTCCGCTGTCGCTCGGGACTGGCCAGCCGCTTGAGACTAGCAGCAAGAAATTCCTCCAGCAGCTCTAACCTCATAAACCTTATTTTGACAATTATTTGCACTTAAGATTATAAATGTGCATATAATAAAAGATTGGTAACAGATATTTTTGCATTTTCCATTAAATAAACCACTACCATAAAGTTTGCTTATTTTGTATAACTCTTTTATTTCATCTATTGCACGAGTTGCGCTAGCAGTAACAACAGCGCTAGTGCTTTCTGTCTTTCTGTGTGGATAATACTGCCTATCTTTCGATTGAGTTCGGTTCTCTCCACTGTCACTCGGGACTTACACACTAGCAGACACAGCGTACTTCTCCAGGAGCAAGATATTCCCCCAGCAGCAAGGAGAATATTTTCAGGAGCTTCATCTACAACTTGTATTTCTTTACTTGCCATAAACCACTTAACTTTTTTTCCGTTTTGGACATTCTTTAAACCTTATATTCTAGTCAAATTTATTATATATGTTAACCCGTAACTCTAAAAACATATTTTGGGATAAAATGGCTCTTATCAGTTGCTCTCCCACTCTAGTAGCCTCATCAAGTTTACCTTTGTTGACAATAAATTTTCTAATTCTGGTTACTATCAAGGAAAATACCAGGGTGTTGAACTTTATTCTCCAATTTGGTTACAGCATATTAGGGATGCACTATTCAACGAAATGTACAACACAGTTTTCTCCTGCAGTATTTGTATAATTTCTTTGTTACACAGCATTTGTAAATATGTTGTGTTCTAATGCAAATCTCACATTAGGGATAATGACACATCTTAACAAAATGTTAATAAAGAGTAAAATATGCATTCAACCTGTTGCTTCCATGAAGTCGCTAAATGACTCAATTCCAACAGTTGCAGCTGATTCAACTGCAATAAGATGGTACACAGTTTCTTGCACATGACATGCAGGTTTTATCAATAATTGGAATGAAGATACTGTATAAGGCAAATGCCAAACAAGTACAAAAATAATTCAACAGTACTGAAGATGTTTTGTGATCAATAGAATTAGTGCAATTCTGGGAAATGATAGAAGCAACTGAAAGCAAGATTGTTTATTTAGCACTAGTTTTACAACAAATTTTACTCATAAAATTTCCACATACATAAAGTAAAACATGGTATATCAAAGACCTACTATTATAAAAACCTATACACAATTAAACGTACTTACGAAGCTGTTGACATGGTATATATATAAACACTATATAATAAACTTGTTTACACTAACTCCACTTACACAAAAATTGGACATAGTTTCGGGAATGGTCCCTCCCATCTTCAGCCTGTTGACCAACTGGTGTTGCTAGAAATGTTGACTGGGTCCCTTGGATGTTCATATGGTGGCATCTATTGATTTTATTAGGTACTTTCCGAGTTCGTCCATTGGAGGGAAATCTAAATTCATTAAGTTTCTATTGCATTGTGGAGTTGTTTCAGTAGTTTAGTTTCGTCTGTTTTAATTTCATGGTTATTATTCCAAAAGTGCACTGGGGAGGAAAAAAAACCCACACACACATATAACAGATGCACCGAAACTTCTGAAAAATCCATTGGCCCTGGCCTGTGAACTCATGTTCTTGGGTTTATAAAGCAAGTATGGTTATCACTAGTCCACCAGGATGGACCCAAATTGATGTGGTTTACTACATATTTGCACGAGGCACCTGAGATATAGCCTCTACATAGTAGCATTAATCCAGTGGAAATTAATGACAACATAAGACGTTCATATTTACAATAGCAAAACTGCAAAATGGCAACATCTCTGAATGAATGTACAACCTTCAAACTGTGCAACTTTTGTGGGCAAAGGGTATAGCATCAAAGAATATTAATAAAGAAGTGCTCCCCATCTACAGTGAGAAGTGTCTGTTACAATTGGGTCTAGAAGTTCCCTGAAGAGTGCACAGGTATCAAACATGAACATTGCATAGGCTGGATAGCAAAGATGGCCAACAGGCAAATTTGCAACCAGTTGAAGACTTAATCCAGTTTATTCATCTGAGCAAAGCCAAAATTCAATAAAATAGCATTACCATCATTGAAAGAGGTCATTTTATTAGCAAAGTACAGGTAATACTAATGTGCCTACATAAAGAGGCTTGTTTGCAATTTTTATTTAATGAGGACATACTGAGAACAGCAATGCTGAGTATTGAGTGTAAAGCTGTTCTCCGTCCTATTACGATCCCGGCCATGTCGTTTAGACTGACAAATGCAAAATTGGATGAAGCAAATTTTATCCAGGCCGCATTGTAGAGGGCAACTTGCATTCTCAGAATAACCGTCGTCGAGAACAAATTAAGGGTGGAGAATGGTCCAAATGACCGGAGAGGCCAACATGCTGTCCAATTTAATTGAGCAGTATGTAAAGTTTTCCAGCACGATTCATACACATGTCTGGGGAGATTATTGCAAGGTAATGGCAGGCAGATTTGGTGCACTTGATGTTACAAGCTGGATCGAAGCTCCTGAAAATATTCTCCTTGCTGCTGGGGGAATATCTTGCTCCTGGAGAAGTACGCTGCTGTTGCTGCTGCAAGTCTGCTAGTGTGTAAGTCCCGAGTGACAGTGGAGAGAACCGAACTCAATCGAAAGATAGGCAGTATTATCCACACAGAAAGACAGAAAGCACTAGCGCTGTTGTTACTGCTAGCGCAACTCGTGCAATAGATGAAATAAAAGAGTTATACAAAATAAGCAAACTTTATGGTAGTGGTTTATTTAATGGAAAATGCAAAAATATCTGTTACCAATCTTTTATTATATGCACATTTATAATCTTAAGTGCAAATAATTGTCAAAATAAGGTTTATGAGGTTAGAGCTGCTGGAGGAATTTCTTGCTGCTAGTCTCAAGCGGCTGGCCAGTCCCGAGCGACAGCGGAGAGAGCCGAACTCCTGAACCGAACGAGAGATGTTACCGGGGAGTTATGCATTGCCAATTTAGCCCTTTTCGGGCTAGATTAGGTTTTTGTACTGTGTCTTTAGCCTCCAAGTTTTTAAAGCCTCTTGAGATAATATCTGGGATTTCTGAAACATCTGGAGTAAAATCTAGGGTTTTATGAAATTCACAGATTCATTAGCATTCTGGACGTACCGCACTTAATGGCTCTGTATATGTGGTAAGGTGTATAAGTAAGTAATTTATAATAGTAATTACCACATTAGTCTTTGAACATGTTGCAAGGCACTGTAGCCTAACCAACTTGGCCATTTTACGGCTAAATGAAGCATTTTCACAGCAGCATTTAGCCATACAAAATCGTGAAATGTTTATAGCCAGAACTTAACTTATTTAACAAACAGTACCAAAATGTAGCTTTTGCTCTTACATAATTTTAATTGTTCTGCCATTAAGCAGGCAGTAAAAGGCCAAAATCGATCACTTTAGCCGCTGTTCGCAACCAAAATGAATTCATGTCCACAGAAATGTACCAAAAGGATAACATTTTTCCACAGAGAAGGCTCTTTGCTACAAAAAAAAAGACTTCTCATCGCATTCGCCTTGCAAAACCTGATGCAACAGATGCCAATAACATTGCAATTTCTTTTCTTATAAAACCTGATACAATGGACACTAGCCCTACCTGAAATTAAGAAATGTCTTACACTGTTAAAAGCACATGCCTTTTCCGTTCAATTACCATTTCCTTTACATGTTACATTGCTACTTTACAGTTCCTTATTTCCTTTTCTGTGAGAACTATGAACATGCTTGCCACTGAGTTACTTTTGGCATAATGTTGCTTGTTTATAACACACTGTTAGAAACTATAAGTAAAGCAAATTATATACATAATGAGATAATTCTGTCAAGTACCCATAAACATGATTTCTTATTATGCACCAGAAAGTTCATTTTTAAAATCTGACAGTAAATCCTCTTCTTAGCCCAATTCTAAGTAGATTTAGGAAGGATACATGAAGTAAAATGTAATGTTATTTTTTGTACATAGTCTATAGATAACCTAAAGATGTAAACTGTCTTCATATATAATGAATGAGTAAATAAATATAGTGTACAAAAATAACATCCTATCCTCCAGACAGCATTTAGATTCTAAAGAGATGAATAAAATACAAAAATATATTAACAAGTTTTAATACAAAACATTGGTTTTGTATACTAAAGATAATAAAAATTTAAATACTGTCTATAGTTTTAAAAGAGATGCACTTTAAAGGCAGCTATGTAATAAATTACATCTAATGCTAATGTATATAATTTAAGGATTATAAACTATTTCACACACGACACGTACAAATTTACTAAAATACTTTCATGTCGATGCTAGGAATTAAGTTATTAACTTATCTGAATACTATTGCTATACTGCCAAAAGTACTGCGTCTACTTATAAGATTAATTTAACTACAGCATACTTAATGTTTGTATTGTCATGGCACTTTTTGAAACATTCTTTAATTTTTTAAAATTTACACAGTGATATATTATTATGTATACAAGATGTAATTTTTTTACCAACAAATGGCCATCACCGTGGCATTCATGGTTAGGGTCAAGTTGCATGAAGGTAATGGTGAGCTTACATTATTTTAAATAATTCTATTCACTGTCTTGACCATAAGTTAGTACTTGGCAGGGATAAATGCAGTAAATATGAAGTTCTACTTCAAATAGATTAAGAATGTTGTAGATTACAAATAAGCAAAAGGAAATATAAAGCAAATTGTAAAAGTGCTCTGAAACAACAGTAACATAAATAATGGCATTCAACCTTAGCTAAACAATAAATTATGTAAATCATATGTGAGCTGTATATATTGTGTTATTTTTATATTTTCATATATATGATATATAAAACCATTTATCATCTCCCACATTGCACAAACTGCTATAAGTTGTACAAAGAGACATTATTGCAAATATTCTGGAAAATTTCTTGCTTTATAATATTACTGAGAGAGAGAGAGAGAGAGAGAGAGAGAGAGAGAGAGAGAGAGAGAGAGAGAGAGAGAGAATTAAAATGAATTTCAGTTAATGTTAAACATTGGATTTGTTAATGCAAAGCCCTGCATATTGCAACAAGTAAAATCATGCAATGTACTTGTTAAAATGGATGTTTGCATCTGTATGCTAAGATAGATAATATCTCTAGCATGTTTAAAAATAATTTTATTTTTTTCAATCTTGTAATACAGATATAAGGTGGTTTTATAGAATAATATTTTATTAGGCTTATAACTACTCTTGTGAGCTCCTTTAAAAGCTATTATTATGTTGTTCATTCATTTTGTACCTTACGCTAAAGTGCAAGATAGATTATTATAAATTTAAATAATTTGGGATTTTCACAGTGAAATATAGTATCATATAACAAATTCTTTATGAGGAAGTCACTCAAATTTCACTAGTTTTATTCCACTTACTGGACTTGTTTCAAAGGCAAATTTCCTTCATCATCATCAGAGTGGAACCATGCTGACAATGAAGGAAATTTGCCTTTAAAACATGTCCCAGTAAGTGGAATAAAATTAGTGAAATTTGAGCAACTTCCTCATAAATAATTTGTTACAAGATTGTTGTTAATGTTGAAATTGTGACAAGCTGTGGAAGTTGGAATGACAACTGCCCTATTAAACATACTGAAATGAACGAATCTTAATATGTATGGGAGTTACTACAAAATTTTGAGATATTCAACATTGAACAATAAAAAGTTGCCACACTAATGGATTTTTCACATAAACTAGAGCAAGTTCTATATATATGTACATATCAGCACCTCTGCCTCTGGAAGTAGTGTGCCACTCGCTCTTTGGCATAGCATTTATCTTCTTTTCATTGGCAGCAACAGCTTCCAAGCTACAAAATCAGTGTCTAAGTAGGAGACTGTCCACTTTATTACTGGAAGAAATTGCATGATACCAAGTAGAGACTGCAGGTATGATAAATTATTAATTTACTGAATTGAGAAGCAGCATAATCTAGGTCATCCTGTTCTTGATCATCTCTATTCAATTTTTGAGAATGCCTTATTAGATAACTTCATTGTCATCTGCTTTGCTCTGTATCCTAGAAAGAAAAAAAATTATCGTATAAGTAATGTTTTGCATATTCATTAAATTGACGTCAATTTATAACTTTTTACTTTATTAGAGCAAGATTTATTTAAATATTTGTCATTGTATAAAATGATATAAACAGATTGCAGATATCATTTCTATATTTATCGCATGTGCTAAAAATTCATGAATACAGTTTTTTTCAGAATTTCAAATTATGAAGACCATTTCTAACCTCAAAATGCACTTAAAATTAATGTAAGATTGTATTAACCAAGATTTAATTAAATTTAAAAACCAACATATCAAAACCACTAAAATGGAACTATTATATATTCTAGATTAGGCTAATGAGTCAATTTTTGTACTCCTCTATTCCACGCACTATACTGCTAAAAATGTGTTTCATGAGCTACTGCAGCTGATGAATCCTCTGCAAGTATAACTAGCTTCAATCTTTAGGGCATAAATGATATCAGATTTCTACTGTAGATGAACAAGAGGCTATTACATTACAGGTTAATTAAAAATACAAAGATAAATATTATCCAGTATAAATAATAATTCAATTTGGAATCGAACACAGTGAAACAACCATTAATAATCTCATCTGAGTCAGATGATTAAAAAATGCTTTATCGTTTCACTTAAATGAGATTTACTCAGGACACGTTTCATGGAACTCTCACCCACATCATTAGCTGTTAAATGACTGTTGGATCATTCATAGGAGCTCAGTCATTTAACAGCTGATGATGTGGACGACAGTTCCATAAAACATATGTCCTGAGTAAATCTCATTTAAGTGAAACCATAAAGAGTGTTTTAAACATTTGACTGAGAACAAATTATTATCCAGTATATCTAGGAACTATGTGTATGGACTTCTGTACAGGTATAAGGATGTACAGTATTTATGATACAGATGGCACATAGGTAACATATTGGTGATGTTCTTTGGGAGACCCTCTTGACCCACAGGCCAGTTGGAGTGAGCCAAGTTCCATCTTATGGCACAGAAACATTGCGTTTTTAGTACTTGCAAGAATTCAAACTTTGAACTGGGGAAGAATTTTCACCATTCTGCCATAAATCAATTGTTCTATATTGACATCACACATTACAGCACAGTAATTTAACATCAATAAACCATCATTATAAATGAAAACCACTAATAATAAACAAAAGCCTACATTTTATTTAGTTAGTTAAGTCAACCTCTCTCCTCCGAATGCTATAGTTTTGCATATTCTGAGTGTTGTCAGTATTTTTATTTTATTTTATCAGAAGCAAAATATTTCAAACATTACTGTCCATTTATCTGTTAGAAGCAAAAGCTTTCAACAAAGAATATGCTAAATTACTTGCAAAATACATAATTTAACATCAAATCATAATATAACGGGCTACAGATATAACTTTCAAGAAATGCATTAAAAAGAAGTAATTGAGTGTACTTTAGTCTCATTATTTAATTGCTTATTTGCATTCATTTCAATTTTGCAATGAATAAGAAATTACAAATTAAGCATGCTGACTTCCATTTGCTAATTGGGTGTGAATATACTATTCATTTATCTGTTATCTCTAAACTGTTGAAACACACATGTGAGCAGTTTTTCTTTGCTTCACTTGTGTGTTTCCAAATAAATCAGCCAAAATCTTATATCTGAAATTAAATATGAGTTATAAAATGCATGTAGCACTTAAAGCACAACAGTAAAATAACATCCTTATTTTTTTTTTAAATCCCCTAACATGCAAAATATAAATATCTTATAAAACAGTTTTGAAATACCTAATTTAATAAATTCTACCCTAAATAGTACTCGACAGTAATTAAGCTGTTGTCAACCTCAACTCATGTATTCACATTTCCTACACTATACTTCATTCACTTACATAAAAGTAAGACGCGTTGCAGGAGAATCTCTCCCATCTTCAGTTGCTCACTCTACACCCCGTTGTGTTCATTATTACTATTGCTATATTTTTTTTGGAAAGAAAGGGGAATTAGATGAAAAATGCTATCCTGGTACAAACTTATGAATTTACAATATATTTGTTGAAATACTGTGAAAAAAAATCTTATTACTGATTTAACACATTTTGTAAAGACAGATATGCACAGGGAATTTAAACATATTATTTTAAATATATGTTACTTGGGTCGATAATTTTTTCAATGCAATGTGCATGTATATCTTCAATGATCAAGTACAAATAGCCATAAACATGCTGAGCCTTTTTTGGGAACCGAAACAATTTCAATTCCTTATCGTCTCTCCAGGTGTTGCACCCCACTATGTTGCACATATATTTTAATAGATACTGGTACATTTAAACATACGTTCTGATTTCTCAACAACCACCGTGATATCAAAACATGACGTAACAATGCACAGTTCTTCTTTTTTGGAAACTGTAAATAACTCCTTTCAAAAGGATTCCCCATAAAATTATTCTGTTTCCTTCTATTTGCCAACTCTAAAGCACATATTAATGAAATGTATGCCTCTGTTAGGTGAAATAGGTTAAAAGACAATTTAATTTAGCAGCTTTAGTGTCCTTGTAATTGAGAGACATCAAATAACAGAGCTGCGAGCTCATTGCCAATTTTATAGGTCTCCTCCAGGATTTCTGGCATTCACGTGAGGTTCTAAGTTTACCAATCCAGTTGCAAGAGCTTGCGCTAGAGTACAGTAAATTGTAAATCACTTAATAATTCATTTATTCACACAAGGATGTGCTGGAGTTACCTACCTTCATTTTCCACATATATCTGATATCTACTTTACCCCTTACCCTTCTTAGTTCTTTCTATTCTTTTTTTTGAAAAATTAAACTGATCTCCTGACAATTTATCTTCATCCTTTAATTTATCTAAAGAAGTGGATACTAAATAGCATAGCATAACTGAACTTTTTTGTGTGGGAATTTCTCCTAAAATAATCTGACAGAATGAGCAGGCACACGTTTCCATCACTGTTCAAATGACACTGATTGAGTGCCCTGAGGCACAAGGCTAATGCAGCAGTTTGATAAGCCCTGCCCTCCTGCCCCAAGTTACGTAGTCTGGCATTAAGTGAAGACTTATTGGCAGAAATCATGCTGCCACATCCTTATTGCTTAACTGGATGACTCGATATATTATTTCTGGCATTAAATCAGTTTCTGACAGATAATTATAATAACTATATACGTATGCTAAACTTAGATATTCATTTTTTACACTAAACTCCACTTACTTACATAAAAGTACGATGCGTTTCGGGAGAATCTCTCCTATCTTCAGTTGCTCACTGAATTGCCATTACTCGAAACGATGGCTGGACAACTGGATGTTTTGTGGTAGCCTCTGTTGGTTGAAGTAGGAAGTTGCTGAGTTCATCCATAGGAGGAAACTCGAAATTCACTACGTTTTCTCAATTTTTTAATATGAAAATTTTTTCCTAAGTGGATAACTCCAATGAAGATGTTTCAGCAGTTTAATTTCATGGTTTTTGGTCCAAAAGTGATCTGATACTGCTGATTTATCCACCTACTTAAACCAAACAGTCCTAAAATGTTCTTTCCTCCAAATTTTCAAATTTCTCTTTGTTTTGCCTATGTAGCTCTGTTCACAATCTGCACATTTTATTTCGTAAATTCCTGATTTCAGTTCTGTTGGTATGGGGTCTTTTACTGTGCAACCTAATAAATTCTTGATGTTGTATCTGTTCTTTGGGGCTAACATTATCCCATGTTCTTTGAAAATTTTCTGGAACTTATTGTGGTAAATTGGATGGCAGGTGAAACTTTTGAATATGTATTCTTCATTTGTGTTTTTCAGTGTGGAAAGAACTTTCAGTATAAAAAACTACATGAAATAGACATTGATATTTACGATCTATATTTAAAACTAACGAAAAAACTAGGATTTCACTTATGGAAAATTTACAACTCCATCTACATCAAAATTTATGTATACAAATGAAAAACAAAACCCAGAAATTAAAAAGAAACTCCAGAACTTACAAAAACACCAAATAAAAACGGTCCCACCCTCACGCACGCACACAACAGATAAAGTAGTTAATCTTTTGAGTGCCGCATTTTCCAAAAATAAAATCAATCTACAACACATTAAACGAAGTGAATATACTGTCTACTACAGAAAAAATTAAAATTACACAGAGCAACCCAGTAATTCCCAGACTTTATGCACTTCCAAAAATACACAAAAATGACAACAGCATGAGACCAATAATTGATAACATAAACTCACCCACATACCAACTAGCGAAAAAACTGATCAACATTTTCAATTCGTTTAAAAAATTCCAAAGCTTAAACATTAAACATTTATTTGAGGTAGTTGAAAAACTTAAAACATAGCAAAATAAAAACTGGTGATATAATAGTGTCATTCGACGTGAAAGCCTTATTTCGGGCATTCCAATAGAAAATTTGATACATATTTTAAAAAAATGGTTAACATCTATTAACTTAAAACCAGAAGAAGTAGAAGATTTGCTGAAACTAACCGATATTTGCATCGAACAAAACTTCTTCAGTTTCAATAAAAAATATTACCAACAAGTTTCTGGCCTAGCTATGGGAAACCCTTTGTCTCCATTTCTGGCAGATCTTTTCATGAGTTCCTTCGAAGTACATATCACCAAAGCATTCGCGTTGATCTTCAAGACATGGCATAGATATGTGGATGACATATTTGCTATAATACCAAAAAAACATTCTATAGATGCATTGAAACTCCTTAACTTACAACACAAATCTATACAGTTTACCATAGAAAAAGAGAGAAATGGATGTCTCCCATTCCTAGATTTAAAAATAATAAGAAATGCACACAGCCTTAGCTTTGGAATTCACGGGAAACAAACACACACACAGAAAATTACATAAAAAATTATAGTTATAACCCCATCCCACACATATATGCAGTGTTTCACAGTTTAGCACACAGACTAATCAACATCCTATTGACTGAAACCGAGTACAAAATGGAACACTAACACATAATGAATACGGCTATAACCAACGGTTTCAACACAGACTCAGTAACAAAAATCATCAATAAAGTTAAAAGACAAAAATCAATTAAGGAAGCTTTCACACTTAAGAACACAGAAGAAAGATATAAATTCAAAAGTTTCACATACCACCACAAATTTAAGAAGATATTCAAAGAATATGGAATTATGTTAGCCCCAAAGAACAAATATAACATAAAAAATTTAGTACATTGCACAATGAAAGAGACCATCCCTTCAGAGCAAAATTCAGGAATATATGAGATTAAATGTGCAGATGTGAGTAGAGCTACATTGGGAAAATGAAAAGAAATTTAGAAATTCGAAGAAAACACTTTAGGAACATTAGATTGAAACAGATAGACAAATCAGCAATAGCAGCTCATTTTTGGAACAAAAAAATCATGAAATAAAACCAGAAATTAAATTACTGAAACAACTTCACAACCCAATAGCACTATCCACACGGGAGAGAATTTTCATTTTAAAAAAATAAGAAGAACTTAATGAATTTTGATTTTCCGCCGCTGGATGAACTCAGCAAGTTTCTACTAGAACCACAAGATACCACCACAGGAGCGAACGGGCATCCATCCCCCATTTCAAACAACGGCATTCAGTCAACAGCAGCAGATGATGGGAGGAACCTCTCCCGAAACTAGTCCAAAGTTTTAAAAAAGTAAGTGGAGTTAGTGTTAACAATTTGACACATTAATGTATGATATATTACCACTCCATTGTCTACAGCTACAGTACATTTTTTACTTAATTATACTAAACAAAGGCCTAAAAACTTGTATAGATTTCTCAGATAATATAGAAGATTACATAGCCGAAATAGATATAGCCATCAAACAACTATATGAAAGGGAAAAATCGTTCGTCAAAAGTAGATGCAAAAAAGTTTTAGAGAACATAAAAACCGAAAGAAATCAATAAACTACAGAACAACATTTTAAAAAACTTAAAGAAAAACCAGTTATGTATATAAAAGCAGACAAAGGTAATAAAATAGCCATTTTAGGCGAAAAAGAATACATAAATAGAATTGAAACTATGTTAAAAGGACAAGACTACAAACTAATTGACAAGAATCCGCTCAATAAATGCAATAAAATGTTAAACAACACATTAAATGAAGTCAAAACACTATCCACTACTGAAAAACAGAATATCACACAGAGTAATCCAGCACTACCTAGGCTTTATGCACTACCTAAAATACATAGAAATGATAACAGCATGATACCAATAATAAACAATATCAATTCACCCACATACCAAATAGCAAAAAAATGGATAATTTTTTTAAGAGATTCCAAAGTTTGAGCATTAAAAATTCAGCTTACCTAGTCAAAAAACTTGAAAATAGCAGAATTGCAGCTGGAGATATAATGGTTTCATTTGAGATAAAGGCCTTATTCCCAAGCATAACTATAGAGAAACCTATGCTTATGCTAAAGAAATGGTTAACATCAATAAATTTAAAAACAGAAGAAATAGAAGACTTATTAAAACTTACTATTTGCATTAAACAAAATTACTTCAGGTTCAACAAAAAATATTACCAACAAGATTCAGGCCTAACTATGGGAAACCCTTTGTCACCTTTTCTAGCAGAGTTATGCATGAGCTCATTTGAAATACACATCACAAAAGCCTTCCCTTTAATTTTCAAGCCATGGTATAGGCATGTGGATGATATTTTTGCAATAATACCGAAGAAACACTCAATAGATGCCCTGAAACTTCTTATTTTGCAACATGAATCTATACAATTAACTATAGAAGAAGAAAGAAATGGATGGCTATTTCTATATTTAAAAATTATAAGAAATGGAGATTGTGTGAATTTACAGAAAAGAAAGAGAGGGAAAGAGGGGAGGGAAAAAAAAAACCACACACAGAAAACTACATAAAAATCAGAGTTATAACCCCATTCCACATAAATATGCAGTTTTTCAGTTTGGTACACAGATTGATGAATATTCCACTCACAGAAGCAGAGTACAAAATAGAATACAAACAAATACTAAAGACAGCTATAATCAATGGTTTCAACAAAGACACAGTGATAAAAATTATCAATAAATCTAAAAGACAAAAAGGGAATAAGGGAAGTTTCCATACTGAAAACACAAAAGAAGAATGCAAATTCAAAAGTTTTGCCTACCATTCAATTTACCACAATAAGTTCCAGAAAATTTTCAAAGAACATGGGATAATGTTAGCTCCAAAGAACAGATACAACATCAAGAATTTATTAGGTTGCACAGTAAAAGACTCCATACCAACAAAACAGAAATCAGGAATTTACAAAATAAAATGTGCAGATTGTGAACAGAGCTACATAGGCAAAACAAAGAGAAATTTGAAAATTTGGAGGAAAGAATATTTTGGGAATGTTTGGTTTAAGTAGGTGAATAAATCAGCAGTATCAGCTCACTTTTGGACCAAAAACCATGAAATAAAACCGGGAATCAAACTGCTGAAACATTTTCACAACCCATTGGAGTTATCCAGTTGGGAAAAAATTTTCATATTAAAAAATTGAGAAAACCTAGTGAATTTCAAGTTTCCTCCTATGGATGAACTCAGCAACTTCCTACTTCAACCAACAGAGGCCACCACAGGAACATCCAGTTGTCCAGCCATCGTTTCAAGTAACGGTGGTTCAGTGAGCAACTGAAGATGGGTGAGATTCTCCCGAAACGCATCTTACTTTTATGTAAGTAAGTGGAGTTTAGTGTAAAAAATGAATACAATAGTTCAGGATATATTACCACTCCATTGTCAACAACTTCGTAAATACAATAACTATATAAGTATTAATTGAAAATGCCAATTTCCACTATTTTCTGCTCTTTGGCAAAGGCACAGTCTTTGAAAGTAATAACCAATAACTGAATACATTTTTTCTTAAACGGCACATGTCTGAAATACATAGTTTTAAGATATACAAAAATATCAATGAATATGCACTTTCTCCATTAAAAAGCATTCCATAGACATGTGTACTTTCATTTGGAAATGACAGCTCCACAATTAATAAGCAGGTTCCTGACCATAACCCCATTATGCAAAGAAAGTGACGTGCATTTTCAGAAAAAGATTATTCAATTATTTATTATATGAATAATGCACTATAATTAAAAAAATGGTCACTAGCACTTATGACATCTTTCATACCTTTTATGTTCTCTGACACTTCACTCATTGTCAGATGTTACATTTCCAGAGCCTCTGAAGAATTATCATCTGACCAGTTATCATACACTTCGAATTTGAATGTAAAGTGTTAATGATAAGTGTTTTGTAATGGAGGCCTTTCGCTGCTTTTATGACTTTCCTAAGTATTTTACAATACTTTCTAAAATGTGTTTTTAATTTAGGGTCTTTACTGAGCTTTTGCTCGTTATACAATTGTCTTTTATGTTGACAAGATTTTTTAATTCCTTCGGCTAATCATTCCCTGCTGATATTATAACTTCTTTTTTTTCTATTTTTAGTGGGAAATATGCTTCAAAATGCAATTTAAAAATATGAAAAAAATTGTTGAATTTACTATTAACATTGTTTGCACTGTAAACACTATTCCATGATTCTTGTCGAAGAGTCTCCACCATTATATTGAGGTTAGCATCATTATCTCTATATTTTATATATCTATAACATTCTTTGAGTTTTATTGTAGAATTTTTTTTCATTATTACTTGAGCATCATGGTCAGAGAGACCATTGATCAATGAAGACACAGAATATAATGACAGTTTGTCTAAATTTACAAATATGTTATCTATTGCTGTGCTAGAGTTTTTATCAGTCCTGGTGGGAAAGTTAATTGTATGAACCATATTATATGCAGTTAGAAGGGAATTCAGTCGATTCATTCTTACACTTGGCATTAAGTAATCAATGTTTATGTCTCCACATATAATTATTTCATGTTTAGGCTTAAATAAAAAGTTTAAGGTATCTTCAAGCTTCATCAAGAAAGTTTCAGTTTCCTAATGGCGAGCGATAAATACAATTAAAATTATTTTTGTATTATTGCTATCTAATTGGATTGTGCATAATTCAATGTCCTGTTCTGAATTAAATTTTGATACGTCTAATGTTTTATATAGTACATCCTGCCTGACATAAATGCAAACTCCTCCCTTATTTAGTTTTTTTCTTGAAGCTCCTGCTCCCAAACAATAACCATGTAATGACAATTGTGATAATTCCTGTTGTTTCAAATGATGTTCAGATAGGCAGATAATATGTGGTTTTATATTGTCACTAGTTAAGCTGTTTAATAATTCATCTGTTTTGCTTCGAAGTCCTTTAATATTTTGATGAAATATACAGAGATTTTTTATTGCTTGTTGAATACTCTTCAATTTTACTTTATTTTCTGTGCTATCATGATCACTGATATGATATACAGTATTTATAATACAGATAGCACATAGGTAACATAATGGAGTGATGTTCTTTGGGAGACCCTTTTGACCAACAGGCCAGTTGGGGTCAGCCAAGTTCCATCATCTCTTATGGTACAGAAACATTTCATTTTTCTACTTGCAAAAATTCAAGAAGCTTTGAACTGGGGAAGAATTTTAACCATTCTGCCATAAGTTAATTGTTCTAGAGCAACATCATACATTACAGCAAAGTAATTGAACATCAACAAACCATCTTATTAATTAAAACCATTAATAATGAACAAAAGCCTACATTTTATTTACCAAGTTAGTTAAGTCAATCCCTCTCCTCCAATTGCAGTCATTTTGCATATCCTGAGTGTTGTCAATATTAATGTTTTATTTTATCAGAAGCAAAATGTTTCAAACTTTACTATTCATTTATCTGTTTACACAGCAATGGTTTCAATATGTTAAATTACTTCCAAAATATACAATTTAACACTGTGTCATAATATGAAGGGCTAGAGAAAGAAGTTTCAAGAAACACCCTTGTATTTGAGACATCTGTTGGAGTTGTCAAATAATTGAGCTGCAAGCACAGCACCAATTTTATAGGTTTCCCCTGGGATTTTGGCCTTCACGTGAGGTTCCAAGGTCACCAATCCAGTTGCAAGAGCTTGTACTAGAGTATAAATCATTTTCATTTTCCAAATGTATCTGGTATCTGCCTATGAAATTACTCCTTACCCTTCTTAGTTCTTTGGAAAAATTAAACCGAGCTCTTGACAATTTATCTAAAGTGAATGGATACTCAATAGCATTGCATAACAGAACTTTCATGTGGGAATTTCTCCTAAAATAATCTCCTGGCAGAATGAGCAGACATGTCGTTTCCTTCACTGTTCAAATGACATTGATTCAGTGCCCTGAGATGCAAGGCCAATGCAGCAGTTTGATAAGCACAGCCCTCCCGCCCCAAGTCATGTAGCCTGGCATTAAGTGATGGCTTATTGGGCAATGCAGTTTTCTGCTGCCACATCCCAATCAAGTAACTGGATGACTGAATATTATTTCTGGAATTAAATCACAGTTTCTGAGAGATAATTAATAACTATATAAATATTAATTGAAAACACAAATTTGGAGTACTTTCTGCCCTTTGGTGAACGCACAGTCTTTGAAAGTAATAACCAATAATTGAATACATTTTTTCTTAAGACACGTGTCTGAAAAAAATAGTTTTGAGATATACAAAAATATCAATAACATGTGCACTTTCTCCTTCAAAAAACATTAAGTTATAGGTAGACATGTCAGAAATAAATAGACATGTGTACTTTCATTTCGAAATGACCGCTCCACAATTAATAAGCAGGTTCCTGACATTAACTCTATTTTGCAAAGAAAGTGCATTTTCAGAAAAAATGATTCAATTATTTATAATATGAATAATAATACTCTATAATTAAAAATAAAATCACTAACACTTATGACATACATCTTTCATGCCACTGCCATGGGTGGCTGAGGTCGTTAAGACACGGACTCATGAGCGAGAGGTTTGGGATTCAAATCCTGCCAGGACCACCCTCCCTGACTGGGGTTTTTTCCAAGTTTTCCTCAATCTTCATAACTGGCAAATGCTGCGGAGGTACCTAAAACTTAGGCCTGGAACGCTTCCTTCCTTTAAAAAAATATATCCTTTCACAATACATAATTTCATTTCATGTATCATCAGTGTCCCCCGCCTGTGGTGTCTCAGTAGTAAAAACGGGCGTTAAACACTACTCAAAAAAAAAATCTTTCTTACCTTTGATGTTCTTTGGCACTTCACTCATTGTCAGATGTTACAATTTCCAGAGCCTCTTGAAGAGTTATCATCTGAAGAGTCATCCTCATACACTTTCAATTTGAATGTTAAAGACTGATAATCTCCACTGCTGTTATTTCCAACTGATGAAGCAGCATTTTCATCTTTATCTAAGTACATGCTTTAAAAGCTAATTAAGATTTTTGTAAACTGATCTGAAAAAAATAGCAGAAGCAGATTTTTTTATTTTCTCTGAAGGTATTGCATCAATATTTCTTTAACTACAACCTTTTATTTCTGATTTATAATCTCCACTACCTCCATCCCTCACTGTTACTGTTTAATTTATCCCTGTGTCCACAAAAGTTTTAATGGTTACTTTCAAAACAATTACAACTCAAAATATGCATAAACCTGAGTTGCATTGCACCCTTAAATAAGTAGTGAAAGCTTGTCTCAACAGCAAAGTCTGGGCCAACTTTTTTTATGACATAACAACCTCACAATATTACAAACCCTTAGTCACTTGAGTTATTTACAGCCTGCAATACAAATTGTTTCACCTCTTGCTGAAAATATTATGTACATTCATATAATAATGATACCTCATTTTTTTGTATATTAACAGCATTTAATAGGATTATACAAACATAGGAAACTAAGGAGCTAACAATGCAATACACCTTCTTATATAGAATACTTGTGCACTTCTATTTAGCTTTTTTTTTATTCAGCAAATTTCTCTAAAATTCTGTGATATTTCTCAAGGTGGCATATAAAAAAGGAAAGAAACCATTCCAGAACAGAGCTCTGATTTTAAAAGCAGAATATGGTTCATTTGCAAATAGAATGAATAACATGGAGTGAAAGATCAAGTGCATTGATCCTAAAACTAAATGCAAAAAGAAAGCTTCAGAATGAATCTCCCTCTTCCTTTGTTATAACATTTACTTTTCAAACATTTAACTTGATTTTGCATACATAAGGTTTAAAAGTGCTAGTAATCTTACTTGTTTAGTAAGCACTAGCTGATTTGAACAGTGAATGGTTGAGAATAAAGCTCCTTCGTTATAAAATATGATCCTATGTACAAGTTGTGTTAAAAGTTTCCAAGGTTACTTTAAAATACATTCATATTACTGTGAAATATGTATTATTCAAAGATATTTTCATATAAGTTACAGAATTTTAAGTTTTCTTTACTAAATACCTGTCAATGTCACACCTGTTTATTTCCGGTCTATATATAATTTGATAGTTGATGAAACAATATGCCAAAATCTTTAGTGATGTTCTTTACAATGCTTATATGCTTGTTAAATCAAATGTTAGACATTTTAATTCATATCTCATTCAAATTAACCTTTCATTCATTGTACAGATTGTGTAGCGTTTAAACAAACTAAATGGAAGCCTTACAAGATCCTGTTAACTTATTCAAAATTCAGTCAAAATCGCCATTCTAACCTCATAAACTTATTTGATAATTTTTTGCACATTAAGATAATAATTTGCACATAATAAAAGATTGGTAACACAGATATTTTTTTCAAATATATGCTCTCCGGAACACTATATTTATTACGATAAATTACAGGTGAGGAACGAAAACAGTTACTTCGCCAAGGTCCACATTAAGTTAAACCTATACTTTCTTTATCACGCTCGTATTCATTTTTGAAAAGAAAGCTGTAAAATACTTATGATATAGTTGCGAATTGGTAACAACATGATTTAAATGACATTACCTCACATTCGTGTGAATTTATTTATTAGGAATAGCAGAATCAGTTTCTAACAGCAGCTGATTCCACAAGGCAAGACATTATACATCCACCAACTATCTCATTTAAATGAAACTTCTCATTCATTGTACATTTCATGTACGTTTGAACAAACTAAATGGAAGCCTTTCAAGATTCTGTTACCTGGCTCACATATTCAGTCTCATTTAAATAGACAAGACATAAATGCACTAACATGCTGTTATAACCCGGCCTCTATAGGAAACCCATTCCCTTTTTCTCTCAATGCTCCGGCGCTAGCAGGAGCAACAGCAGCAACATTACCTGCAGCAGCGACATTTTTCGTCTCTTTGTAACGTCAAGTCTCACAGACTAGCAGAAGCAAGATATTCCTCCAGCAGCAAGGAGCATATTTTCAGGAGCTTCGATCCAGCTTGTAACGTCAAGTTTAAAAAGTATCTTTAACAGTATGTGAATACTGTAATATACAAAACACCTTTGTACTTTCAGTAAAGGTCATAATCTGGGAGTAAAACCCGTTCTTTCATTACACAAAGCAGTGACACTAATGCACTCACTAGTAATTACTGAGTTGTGAGAGTGTCATCCAATTGAAATTCAGGTTATGCAGGCTCTAGTGGCAACTTCGTATATTTACCCTAAAACCATTTTGTTTCATTATTGTATAATTATTTCATTAACTTGGAAATTTAAACTTTGAAAACAAGAATAATATGCATGCCCCCCCCCAAATTATGGATAATTTACTCAAAGAAATGCAAGAAATGTTGCAGGATAAAATGCTGGAGGCACTTCCAAAAAACGAATTAGAGTCTGCAGCAGTGTTTCTGCTTGAGCAAGCCCATTTGGATCTAGTAAATAAACTAAGGTATATACCAAGTTGTATTTGAGAGACATGAGAGGGTAAGTTAATTTTTTTAATAGATTTAAATCTGCATATTTATGATAACACTTCATGTAAGAGAAATGTAGATGTATAAATAGATGGGAGTGGGAAAAATAGACCTTTATATTAAATTTAAAAAACGTATCAACAAGCGATAAAGGATTATACAAAATAATTTCATTTGCTTCTCTTTTCCTCTTTGACTTTCCTGTGAAACCTGACAATAGGATCAGCAAATAAAAGAGCATTATCATGCCAATGGAAATGTATTATTAAACATTTATTGCCACAGTGAATGTAGATGGGTTAAAAAAAAAAGTGCCTTTGTAATATTCTCTGCCAGTATGCTCTTCATCAACAACCATCTTTGAAAAGATTTTTATATACATATAACTTAAAACTATTACCTCTACATAATGAAATTATATATACTTTCAAAATGAATAGGTATATATACAAATAGCCTTGGGAAATTCAAGATGAAAAACAATGAAAAATTACCTATAAAATGACAATTTACTTTAAAATGGCCAAACATAGGTTTTGACTTTGTGTTAGTGATAACTATTGTCAAGTAAAATATTGTTTTCATATTAATTTAAGTGGAGTGTATATTTTAATGCTCAGAGAAATTGAAAAAATTAAAAGCTGTGAATGCATATTATGTTTTGCTATAAAGAACTATTTTGATTTCAAGATACTCAACCTGAAGGGCTGCCAGTATTCTTGGAGAACATTTCTGTTTATCTTTGTAGGTCACTGATGCAGAGGTACACACTTGAAATGAGCAAGATTCTCTGGTGAAAATCCATAATGTCAGAATATTAGCTTGCAGACTTTTCCCTATTTTATACATTGTGTAATAATCTGTGGTTTTAGGAACAAAGCTAATGTTCCCAGCATGTTATTGCTGTAGCCAAAATTGAAAAAAAAAAAACAACTCTTAACATGCCAAAATCTGTTTCAATTTAAAATCATTTAATAACACTCAAGGTATTACAGTGGAAATACAACTTTCCATGTCAAAACTGTCAATCACTGTGCATAATAAGTACATGTGTCCCAAAGTGGAAGGATAGGACTTAATGGAAATCTTTTGTTCTTTAGGGACTTTTCGTAAATGTACTTTCAATGTTTGATTGGTCAATAAAAGGACAGCTTTTGCACACTAGCTCACACACTCTACAATTGGTGTGGGTGAAACTTAAAACATTAACAGGGAGTGCAAGGAAAACTTACACTAATGGCAAAATGTGTCAGCAGTCATTTGACTTCACCTTCAAGCTCTGAAATTTTTAATTAAAATAAATAGAAATATATATATATATAAATAACCTATTTTGGTTCTAAGAAAAAAGATATGTATTTCAACTTAATGAATTATAAATGCAAAATAGTGAGCAACTAACCTGTATTTGAATAGTATATGTTCTCCCTGTATTTCTATATGTTTGGCATTAGATGCATTATCCTTAAAATACATTGAGCATATTTATGCAATAGTCATGATATTGATCGGGATGATTCTGCTGAATAACACTTGAGAATTGCATTCAGGATGTCCTGGGTTCAACTCTCGTTGGATCGACCATCAGTTGCTTAAATACAACTGTTTAAAAGACTGTTGTTCATATACAAATATGTACATAGTTCTTCTCAAAAATGCAGGATATGTGGTTGCACTCCTATTCAATAAAATAGTACCCTTTTGTTGGTAGTAATTTTCTTTGAACTTTCTTACTTTTATTCATTCTCTGCTGAAATCCTTGTAATAAACTGGTTGATAAAAATTATCATATTAAAAACTGTGCCTATAAAGCTTCATTCTCATTGCTTATGTATGTAATGTATCTAACCCTCATGAATTCTAATGAAATCATGAACCAGAATTCTCCCTTGATACTATTGTGAATCTGATATGAAGCTGTAATTGAATGGAGGTTGACATGAATTTATCAGTTCAGTTAGTAGTTGCTTTTGGAATGAAAATTTGTAAGTCTAATGAGTTAATGAAATTGTCAGAACATACTCTAATGATATATGTTAATAGATATTTCACTTTGTCTGTTCCCTCTCTTCAGAGCTCTTGTCTGGAGAGTACTTATTCCAGTAATTTGCATTATTGTCTTGTAGAAAATATTATAGAGTTTATATGCTTTATCTGCCAGTCTACATAGCCACCTAATTTAAAAACACACAGTAACGTTGGGTAACTGAACTGATAGTAAAAGAGTTTAACACCCGTTTTTACTATTAAAACACCACAGGCAGGTTATACATATTATATGAGTATTATCTCACTTTCTAAATACTGTTAAAGATTAACTAAAAAACTTGTTAGGAATTGTATGCAATACAGGACTTGCAAAGGCAAATGGATACATTGAATAAAACAAACAGTAAGACAATGAAAACATGCTAAAATATTCTGTGTATGCTGAACAGCCTTTGAATATGCCATTTAAAAGAGCTGGCTCTTCTTTCACATCTTTCTTCTATTTTTGTCTGTCATTTCTGTCATAGGCATTTATGTACATAGTGACATCGTTTGTTAGCTTTTGTTTTGAGAACAATATTGATGGGCTGATAAATGTACAAATAAAATAAGTGTGGCCAAGAACTTGTCCTTGTAATTTATTGCTAAATCATACAAAATAGAAATTGTTGGCTTGAAGCCTACACAACATTTTCTGCAGAAAGTGAAAACTATATAATAAAAAATGATCTAACAAAACATATATAACAAATTAATTCATGACAGAGTACTGAATTCCAGAATGTCCATCAACAAAAGCAGTCACTCTTTTTTTATTATATACAGGACATGGGTTGGCTGAACATCCACATAAATAAAATATCTTTCCTTGTCAGTCCTGGTGGTGTAGTGGTTACCATACTTGCCTCCTATACCCAAATCGCGGGTTCGAACCCGGCCAGGACCGATGGATTTTTTCGGGCGTAAAAATCCTTAATATGGCTTCCTTCAGAAGGGAAGTAAAGCCGTGGGACCCGTTTCGTACAATTATGGCACGAAAAAGAACCTCAAGCCTGAAAGAGAGGCCTCTGAGCAAAATTTGACGGCCATTTCACGCCCTGAGTTGAATGGGACGCTGATGACCTGAGATGTTAAAGAGCGTCCATAAATAAATAAATAAATCAATCAATCAAAAATATCTTTCCAACTGTCAAAATTTAACAGATACTCATTATGCTACTAGGAAGAAGGCAAATGGAAGAACTCCAATATGCTAAGCATTAGGAACCAAGCAACAACTAAACAGAATTATTGACAGTTATTTTATGTAAATATTTTTATAACCACAGGCATAAAAATAATAGGTATTATAGAAAGTTGCTTTGTGTCTTGCTACTGCCATCTAACAGTTACTCAGAATTTTTGTAGTTTTATGAAACTAGAAGGGAAAAAATTATGTTTTTACATAATATTAAATTTATAGGTTGAAATCCTTAGATTTTTCTGGACATAAAAATCAAAGTGAGACTTGAAACTATGGATTCAATGTCATAGATTTATGACATATTAAAGAACTCTATAAAAAAAAGAGGTAACGACAAAATTTCCAGCAGTTTCATGTGTAAGTTATACCTTAACATTGCACTAAATAGCACAAGTGCTAGTGTAATTAAATTTGTATATTTCATGAGTAACCAATCAGGTGTTAGGCCTAATCCATTTAAGTTGATGAAAGAATATTAAATATGAGATTTCTAATTTCATTAGAGTAAATCAGAAAGGTGTTTTTTTTTTTTTTTTTTTTTTTTTAAGGCAATAACACAACAAAGGTTGTGATGATTTGCTATTTCATATTCTAAAATGTTTGGAGATTATATCACATTTTTTCAAATAAACTATCACATCAGAACAAGTGTGTTATAATTTTTAGGCATGCTGTATCCTTTTTTTTTTTTGATTGGATTTATTTACAGATGCTCTTTAACATCTCAGGTCATCAGCATCCCATTCTATTCAGAGCGTGAAATGACCGACAAATTTTGCTCAGAGGCCTCTTCTTTCAGACTTGAGGTTATTTTTCGTGCTGTAAATGTACGACACGGGACCCACGGCTTTACTTCCCTTCCGAAGGAAGCCATACTTAGGATTTTTATGCCCAAAAAAATTCATCCGTTCTGGTCAGGTTCGAACCCGCGATCTTGGTTAGGAGGCAAGTATGGTTACCACTACACCACCAGGATCGACATGCTGTAACCCTAATTATATAGGATTGATCAATGGAAACAGTGAGAAATTTATGTGTAGGCAGCATATTAAATATGTTTTATAAGTCAGGATATAAAGCAATTAGCTTGATACACGATAATTAAATTATCAAGCAAATGAAAAATCATTGGGAAAGAGAGAGATAAGTAGACGTCACTAATAATAAAGCAAAAGTGGTAAAGAGCAGGAGTATGGCAATGAAATGGTTATCCACAAGGTATATTATGTGGGGGAAAAGAAAATATACAACACATTCTATTTGAATACACAGAAACAGAGATTTGGAGAAAAGAAAGTGTATGGTATAGAATGAATAGGAACACTTGTATAAATAAAATTCTAGATAACAACTGTAAGAGCATTGGGCAATATTTAGAGAAAGTAAAAATAAAGTGGAAATGGACTGTTAAAAGAGGATAGAAATAATAACATAAGAATAGCACTATAAATGTAAGAATTAAATACTATATAACATGTAATTGTCAACTTTAGTGGCCAGGGCCAAATAGATTGGGCAGTTTAATATATGTATATATTTCAAAGCAATAAATTATTAATTAATTTGTTCATTCATCAAGCAAATTGAAAACTTAATAGGAAGTTAGAAAAGAATGTAAAGTTTCCTGCAGCTTTACAATGAAATTATTAACTACAAATCAATTCAGTTGATATTTTCCAATGGCAAATTGTCTTCATGCCTTCTGATAGTCAGATATAATTCAGATAAGAGTTTGCCTTAGATAAATGTTTGGCATTCTGAAAAAGTTCTTGTTCATTGTCATGTCTTGTTGGCCACATATAACATAGTTAACTATAATTAAGATCATTGCATGATCGAGTCAAACTATATACTCTTATTGTCTCATGAAATGTACTACATATAAACAAGTAATTGGAGCCAATAAGAGTGTTTAGTTTGACTTAATTATACAATGATCTTAATTATATGATTAGCTTCACTGTACAAGTTCCAATTAGCATTTATAGTTAATTAACTTCATATTGTTTATTATATGTAGATGAGATGCTAGATCAGGAGGTAAACTAAAATTTGTCGCCTGCTAGAAGCAATGCACCTAAATGTAGCAATATAATTAGGTAAACTGGAACACATATCTATGTGTTAAAGAATGTCACTGCAAATAAAAAGCTAAACAATTTTTGCTAAGTTTTATTAATTTTGAAACAAACTCTATTAATTGTGATATTTGGTTGGATATTAACACTAGAACTTCACTAAGTTTTAATGTCCAAAAAGTTAAATGCATTTACTTATGGCTGAATTTGGATTTTTCTTGAGCTCATTAGAAATTTAGATTATATGATAAGTAAAGAAATTTCTGTTAATGACTATATTAGTTAAAAATCTCACAAAATTCAAATTCCTGGTGCTAAAACTATTGAGACTAACTTTTAAATTTACAAAACAAAATTATAATTACAACAGACTAACATCATAGCAATGCCTCATACCCTAATAAAAAGGTGTTCCAAATACACTTATTAAAAAGTACAATTTGGCTTATCTTGCTATAAGAGCTATTTTAGGCACTGTGAATCTTGATACCAGATGCATATTATTTCTTTTTTATGTTATGCACAGTGATGCAGCATTGGCAAAAGCACAGGCTGTATTAGATAAGACTTGGCAAGATCTTAATACTGGACATTGGAGTAAGGTTCCTATAGCAACTAGACAGCTATATGCTGCTGCAGCATTCATAAAGGTAGGAAAAAACAAAGTAGAATAGCATAGTACACTCTAATGCCAAGATTCTCTTAAGCCACATTCCATCAGATATATAATTTATTTATTAATATATATATATATTAATAGTCAGCAGAGAGTAAGAGATTATTTATTAGTCAGTATCATCTTAGAATTTTATGACAGTAATTAATTTTTGTCTTTTCGAGCATCAATAGGATTAATAGTCCACTTGGAACATAAGCCTGTAACTAAGCAGACACAAATCATGTACATGGATGGATTGAAAACTCCAGAATTGCCCTAAGAGGTTGCTTGTTTTTACATGTTTTTATATTGTTCTAAGTGCAACTCTCTTGTGTTCATTTACTGCAGCTTTTCAATTGATCTGTTAAAGAGTTTGGTTTTGACAAGATTTTAGTACTCATGAATTATATTTTTTTATAATTTGTTTATTTGGAGAGAAAAATGGCATGGAAATTAGTCCAAATTGGATGCTACTCTTGGGTAAACATCACCCTCATTTTTCAGCAACCAAAAATGGTTACCAGCTCAGAAATTATAAATGAAATCCATGATATTGTTTTGACAGATAGATGTGAGATTGAGGAAGCTGTGGAATGTGTAGTTAATATTTCACATAATGAACTGGATTTGAAAAAACTCACTGCAAGATCCGCTTGCTCACTCTGGTATAAAATTACCTCCAAGCTTGCACTGTAACTTAGGTTTTATTTTATTTAAAGTTGCTCTTTAACATCTCTGGTCATTAGCGTCCAATTCTATTCAGGGCAATAATCAATAAATTTGCTCAGATGCCTCTCCTATGAGGCTTTCTGTTTTTTGCGTGCCATAAATCTACGATGTGAGATCAACAGCTTCACTTTCCTTATGAACAAAGCCATACCTAGGATTTTTACCTTGAAAAAAAAATCCATCAACCTTGGCGGGGTTTGAATCCATGACCTTGGTTCTATGAGGCAAGTATGGTTACCACTAGATGACTAGGACACTTAAACTGTAGCTAAGTTTATGGAAGTGCTATAAGAAGAATCTAGTAGTTTTCAAGAGATGATCAATCATTATGGGTTTTATCACTACAAACCAGAAACAAAATGCCTTTAAAACGTGGATTGGACAATGTGAATTAGGTCCAAAGAACGCAAAACCAACTCAATTGGCTGAAAATGTGAACCAATACAACATAACGCTTTTGGACAAGCTGAAAGCAACAGTTAAAAATGTCTGGGAATAGCCAAGGAAAAAAATGCAACTGCTCATTCGAGCGCATTTGTTTAGCAAATATTTACAGAATTGAAACTCTTGTGCATCTACCATATTCACATGATTTGCCTCCCTTGGAGTCCCATCTCTTTCCACAACTCAAAGTTCTTGCAGAATGAAATTTTGTTAAATGAAGAGATGATTGCGATGGACAGTTATTTTGGTAACCTTGAAGAATGTCACTTCTAGGAGGGAATTGAAAAGCTGCAGAAACATTGGACCAATATTGTAATTCTGGAAACTTTTCAATCTACCCACATAAACAAAATTATTTTAATTATGTTTAACTATTTCAGATACAGGCAATACTTGGTACTTCTGCAGATCCAACTTGCAGTGTACTCTGTTCTGCACTGGAAGCAGCAGATCTTGGCATAATGCTTGGAGCACCCATAGAGGGGAGCAAGTATCCCATGACAAAATTAGCAGGACTTTTATCAGCTGCTTTTCAAGACTTAACACCAGGTAATATGAATAGTGCAGACTATCCCAACAAAGCAAAATTACCTTCTAGATAATCACAAAACTGTGATTAGAAGGCAGTAGTAGAGATGTTCTTTTTAAAAAGATTTTAAAAATATGAGGTATTTATTTACATAAGCTAGTCATGCAGTATATCAGTGCATTTTTATTCAGTTTCTCAACATTAAACCATTTAGCTACCAACAAGGAGAATGAAACACATGAATCTACAGGGAAAAATACAAAGGGGAACAATATATCATTACTTCCGGGAGTAAAAGGTCTTGCCATTCCTGCACATCAGCAGCCATCACTGGAAAGATTTCGAGCCATGTATTTTGTGCCTCAGAAACCAGTAAAACTAACAGGCAAGTACAAAAATTTTGCTCTCCTTTTATTGAAACTTAAGCGCTTCCATTAATAATGAGTTTTGAATAGATAAAATGCAAGGTTACTTTTGTAAATCAAAGATTGAGCAGAAACTAAGAATATTTCCTGTTTTCACATATTATAAAGAATAGCTGAAGGTGCTTTAATTAATAAATGAATAAATTATTTACTCTCACTTCCACACCTAATCACAATTAGCACTAAATATATACCTACTGAAAATGATTGCACAGAAGTGACAACATTGTTTTCTTGAGTAAATTCTGATACACTTATTCCTCACATGTATAATATAAATAAGCAGCCTGACTGTTATCTCAGTTCCAGGAAAAAAGACCAACAAGGCTTGTCCCACACTATATCATAATTCCTGAATGAATTAATAGTTCACACTCTTTAGAAGTGGAGCAAGGATTTCAGAAATCTATGTTTAAGTACAAAAATTATAGAAATAATAATGGAGATATGCATGACTTAATTCAAGAAACTTCCATATGTATCTTGTTTAAATATCCAAGGCCTATGCTTTAGATACAGTAGATATACTATGTGGTGAATATGGAGTCAAAATGAACTTGCAGAACAGCAAGTTATCAAATGGCCAATATTTGTCTTTATTATTCAGAACTTAGTAAATTAACCCCAGAAGGCTGTTTAATACCATTTGTGTCAATAAGTCATTTACCAGTAATATTTGATGTATTAAATGTTTATACAACAATAATTAATAAAAGCATGCACATCATTTTATTATTATTTTTATTGAGTGCTAACATGTGTACAGCAAATATTCAAATGGTTCTGCCTGTATTCAGAAATTCAAATATCTAATAAAATTAGCATTCACATATAAAAGTGTTCACCTATAGTGCCAGAGCTATTTCTATTGACTCTTTGGGTTATTCAATATTTTTTTTGAATGGTGTTTAATGCCTGTTTTTACTACTGAGGCATCACAGGCAGTGAACACTAGTGATACATGAGATGAAATGATATATTGGGAAAGGGTTGTTTTAAGGAAGGAAGCGTTCCAGGCCTAGATTTAGGGTACCTCCCCGGCATTTGCCATTTATGAGGACTGGGGAAAACCTGGAAAAAACCTCAATCAGTGAGGACGGTCCTGATGGGATTCAACCCCAGACCTCCAGCTCACAAGTCAGCACCTTAACGACCTTGACCACCCATGGCAATATATTCAATATTGATTTCGAGAACATAAGAGGAATTATCTAGGAAGAACCATGTTTTCAGTGAACAAGAAATTCCTTAGCTTATATTTTTGACATGATACTATTAGACAGAAATACTGACCCCCTAAATGAAGTAGTATACCCTTAGGGAGGAGGGGGCAAGCAAGGGAAAAAAACAATGAGCAATTAGGAAAACATCAAAAGCATTTGCTGATGTGAGTTCACTATGCTGCCTTCAGTTCATGTTATGCCATTAATAGTATTTTTACTTGCAAAAATACCAAATAAAATAGTTTATTCATGGGTAGGATTCAAACTTTGGTAGTTTTCATTATTACACCCCTGTTTTTAACTGCTTGACTATCAGTGTGTATTTGCAATGAAGAACACTATGTGACTGATGATGACAGAATGTGACTAAAGGCTCCAAGATGCTGTGCAGAGACACGCTGTGCGTCAAATACCAAAATGAGCAAAAGTTAGACTAATTAATGCTTTAAGAATCAGCTTATGTTTTGCCTCAGGTTGTACAATGATCACAGACAGAAGTAAAACAACTAAGCGTATGAGAAATGCCAAAAGTTCTGTCATATATACAACAAATGTTATGTTTAATAGTAATGGGTTTGAAAATGCAAATATTTTGATTCTCTAATTACAATAATGATGTGATGGTAGAGATAAAGGAGAGAATTATTGTTGGTAATTACTGTCTACAAGCTATTAGCAATACTACGAGAGCAAGATGCATCTTGACGAAAGTAAAGAAAAGGTTTTTTAGAACAGTAATTAAACCCATTGTCATATATGGAAATGAGACCTGGGCATTATCTGATACAGCAATTGTCACCATAGCAACTTGGGAAAGGAAAATACTTAAGACAAATATATGGTCCCATTCATTTGTAATCAAGGAACTTGGTAGATAAAAACAAAACAAGAATGAAGTATAATACCAAAATAAATGCCTTATAAATGGCATAAAGATGAGAAGACTGAGTAGTTTGGTTACCTTGTTACAATGGAAAACTCCAGGCTTACCAGGATAACATTTATGCAAAATGATGAAAAGAGAAAAATTATATGACCAAGGTTAACGTGGCTAGATGATGTCCAGGTAAGGAGGAGGAGGAGAAAAAGAAGAAGTGAATGAGTCTGTGATAATCCCTATTATTTCCACTCCATATAACATCTTTGATAGTACCATTGCTTTATACAATCTCTCTAGCCAATTTACAGACATTTCTGGCTTTTGTATAAACATATTTTCACCCCTCTCATAACTATGTTTCCTTTGCAACCATCTTCTTACTCAGTGCTTTTTATCCTCTATTACTGCGTAATCTCACTCCCAAATATCAAATTCCTTCACTGCCTGAAGTGCTCTCCATCCAAATACCATTTTTTATCTTTTCTTAACCTACTTCCTTTTTTAAAGACCATTATTTTAGATTACTTGACATTTATTCTACTGCTTTATTCTCTACAGAATTTATTAATTTTATTCATTGCGGCTATAGCACCTACCATTAAATCAGCAGCATAAAGTAATCCTGGTTTCTCATTATTTCCTACCACTGAATAATGTGGTTTGTTTTAGTCTTTCCAAAATGTCATAAGTAAATAAATTAAATAAAATGGGACTGAACTTACATCCTTGTCTCAACCCTATCTTTTGTTCAGCTACATCTGTAGTCCCATTCCTCTCACATCTTGTTCAAAACTTGATACCTTTGTGTATCTTTTTCATCCCTATAATGAACTCCGTCATTTACACTCTTTTTCCTAAATTTCCATTCTAATGGCTCACTATTAATAATAATATCAAATGCTTTTTCAAAATTGCAAAGAACATAGGAAATGAGGAAGAACCTTTCTTGTAAATTAAATACTTATTTACTATTGTCTGGATTATTAAGTTACCCCATTGCTCTTTATCCCTTTCTAAATCGTACTTGAAACTCGTTATTTTGTTTTCCATTTCAGCCCATTCTTGTAACCTGTCCACCATTATCCCTATATATTTTTCCTAAAATAGACAGAAGACTTAATTCCTCAGTAATTGCCTGGTTTGTCCATATCTCCCTTAATTCTGTATAATGAATGAAACCACCACACTTATCTTCCAGTTTTCAGGAATTGCTTTACTCTCTTTAATTGTATTTAAAAATCAACCATTATTTTCATGGAAACCACCTAAGATATGTAGAACATTTGAATGTTTGCTGCTTTTTGTTAAATATTTCATGGTAGTTAGTTACTTAATAGGTGAATATTTCAGGCTGTATGAATCACTGGCCAGCACTTGAAAAATGGCAGCAAGTAAATTACCTGAAGAGAGTGGCAGGAACAAGAACTGTTCCTATTGAGATTGGAGAACATTATACACATCCAGAATGGGGTCAGAAACTAATGACACTAGGAGAATTCATTGAAAATCATATTATAAATAGTGATATTACTACTGGTTATTTGGCCCAACATCCTTTATTTGATCAGGTATAATTCTTTAAAGTTGCATGTAATAGTAGTAACGGCATTTGAAATTCTTCTGAAATCAGGATGTCCCTTTTTATCTGTCATTAAATAATCTGTAAAAATTATTTTAATAAAATGAAGTGATATGTGAATCTTTTTAAACATATAATGCAAAAATGATACATTTCATTTTTCCAATATATCTATAATAAGAAGTGTTCATAAGTGGACCAATAATTCCGGCCCTAGTTTTTCATACAATGAATAAAATTATAAAGGAGAAAATATTCATGCTTAAGCATAATTCACTAAAATGTGCAAATGAACAGCTGAAGTGAAACATTGAACAATAATGCTATTTTCTTATAGTTTACCTCGTTTACTTTTTTTTGTTTAATTCTTTATTAGATGTCTATTAAGAGCAGGGCAAGGCAGTGCAGTGGCTTGCATTATACTGGCCATATGGTTTATGAATATTGATGGGTTATTAGTAACCAAGGAATCTCACTGCTAGAAAGGAAACCTTAATTATTCAAAAGTATAATATGCATAAAAGATTCAGAAATTGCAAGAAGCAAAGATATTATTGAGGAGGTTCTGGTAAAATAATTCTAATTGTTAATTCTTGATTTAAATGTATTTGGAAAATATATATATATATATATATGCATTTATGATAAAATTACATACTTAATAGGATTTGATTTCAGAGTGTGATCTGAAATTTACATCACCTTCATTGCATATTTAAGAGACAATAACAATTTGCAGATGTTACACACTGTAACAGCAACTTTCTGTAACTAAGCAAGCACAAAATCTGCCATAATTGCATACTGTGAATTCTAATGATCAATGCAAAAAAAATTTAATGGTTTCAGTTTGCACAAATTCACATAAATAGCATTTGAAAATGAAATGCGACAGGAAAATTCTACACAGAGCATGATTTATCTGCGTAACTCTCACCTCCATTTATATAAACAAATTGTCCACTTTAGCGACTGTTGGTTAGAGCTTTAGTTCAAAGCTAGGTACAAAGAGCAAGTTCAAACTATATGGATCTAGCTGCCAGAATGGCTGATTGCAAGTTTCTTAATAACTTGTATGTCTATGACTGAACAAACATAACAGAGAAAGAGAAAATTTAATAAAAATATATTTGTAATATACAAATTAATATCTGAAGTTGGTCTATCCAGTTTTTTAATTGCATTTATCTCTTCCAATAATTGCAAAGGAAAAGGCCTAGATTGTAAGCTTTGATATGTTTTTTAATAAATTGAATTAGAATAAAATGAAATAAAGTAACACAAACTCATACAAAATTTCACTAGTCTGCCATTCAGCAATGGCTTACCACTAACAAAACAACTGATTGATGCATAAATGATCTGGAGAGTGCCTGCATGAGAGCATTATTACTTCAAATGTAATTTTGTTTGATATTGAAATAATTGCAAATTTTTCCATATTTGATATACAGTGAGAGCTGTAGAGAGTGAGTTCAAAAGTCCTGCAACTTAGATCTGCCCACCAGCAGACCGACTTCCCTCCAATCACTGGATTCTACTTGTAGCATCATTCTCTCTTCCCAAAGATTGCGGGTTCAATCCTGACCAGGGTTGATGGATTTTTTTCAGGCGTAAAAATCCTAAGTATGGCTTCTTTCAGAAGGAAAGTAAAGCTGTGAATCCCAAGTTGTTGTAGATTTATGGACGTAAAAGAACCTCAATTCTGAAAGAAAGGCCTCAGAGCAAAACTTATCTGCTGTTTGACGCCCTGAATTACATGAGATGCTGATGACCTGAGACATTAAAGAGTGTCCATAAATAAATAAAATTTGCTTTTCCAGTCAGTGGGAACAGGATATTGATAGAGTCCAGCAGTTGAGAGTGAGATTTCATTAAATAGCAAAAGTGTTGTGCAGTCGTGAAATATTCATTGTGTCATATTAATGTTCAATACATACATACACCAGGTATAGAAAGTTACGTGGCAAAATGAGGCAGGCATTCAGGCATAACTTTGCTGGCAACCTGTTTCAACATGTAAAACACTCAAGTCAGATTCTGTGACTGACCGGAAGAAGAAAAAAAAGGAGGAAAAAGACATCTGCTGATAAAAGAAACACTTGATGCAATAAGTGCTTCCATTAATTTCTTCCTCATTCCCCAGATCTTATGGTTTGTGAGTTTTATCTTGGGGAACATTTGAAAAATATAGTATATAGAGCATATTCAAAATGAAGTTATGTCCATTAGTGATGGGGAACTGGTGTATGTCAATGATAGCTTTCTAAGAAGATTGGATTATGTGTTAGGGAAAATGGGCAGCATTTTCAGAACCAACTAGGAGGGGCACCAAATTCTCTAATTTAGTATGTTTTTACCCAAGTTTTAAAATGGAAAATGCTTCAGCACCATAAGTATACACAAGAAAATACTAGCAGTAACGCAGGGCTTAATTGTAAATCGGCTGAAATATATATTGGAAATTGTTTATCGAAACATTGGTTTACATTGCAGTTGCAAACCACATTCCCTAAACTGCTAAATACAAGCACAAATAACTGCTAAATGCAAGCATCAGGCTCAAGATAGAAGTCCTCTATAGACATTATTGGTATGTATAAAAATGTATTATAGGAAATCAAAAGTTAAAATTTATCGGGGTAGCACAAACAGCAGACTCCAAGAGTAGCTGCCCCTGAAGGGTCCAAGTGATCATGTAGGTTAAACAGATAACTGAAATAATGAAAATTTTCAAAAAGATCTCTCCCTTAATTATTATAAGTTTATCCTAAAACTATAACTTAATGATGTTTTAAATCTTTCAGAATGCTACTAATAAATGAATATGTATGTTCACAGATACCAGAGCTACGTTCAGATATTTATGAACCAGAGTATTGCTGTTTGAGTGATGATGAAAACCCTGAATGTGAAATAGATATAAATGCTTGGTTTGGACCAGCAGGCACAGTCTCACCCTTGCATCATGATCCTAAACATAATCTTCTGGCACAGGTACTTATTTAAAATATTGTGTTTTGTTAGCATTTTTCTGCCAAATTAATGCCATAAATTGAAAAGCTTTAAAATATGAAAACACACCTTTATTGATGGTTTAAATTTTTTTTTAAATTTTATTTTATAGAAAATTGATTCTAGAATTAAAAAGCATCCATATGTATCAAAGGAATGCTCAGAAAGAGGGCGTTTTAAAAAAGTGTCAACAGCTAAAGAAAAGCAAAGAATTATACAAAAATTTGCATTAGTTCTATTAGAGTTAAGCTCAATTTACTATTCATAGAAATAGGTTTATATGGAGCAATCCAATTCACTATGAACTAACGAGCATGTGTACACATGTTTCCCACCATTGACTGGAACAAGGTCAAGCTAGCTTCTGGCTGTCAATTGATGTCTGACAATGGTTGAGCTCAGCTCAGTTTTTATAACTGAAGTGCTTCTGTATTTATTTAATCACAGAATGAATTAAGTCTCAGCATAATATGTTTTCTGCTGCACAACGTGTATTTATTTATGATTCATATTTGTTAACTTAAGTCAGCTTGTCAGGTTCAAAGATAATATGAAGAAAGATGCAGAAGTTCTAGGCGGTACAAAATTGTATAATCATTATAATAAATTTCCAAGCAAAAGGTAGCATTCAGTCTAAGGAACCTAAGAGACAGCATAGAACTCTCAGCAGGAAAACACCACCACGGGTGTCTGAGGTCATTAAGGGGTGGGCTCGTGAGCGGGAGGTTTGGGGTTCGAATCCCACCAGGATCATCCTCCCTGACTGAGGTATCCTAAAATTAGGCCTGGAACATTTCCTTCCTTAAAAAATAATCCTTTTCCAATATATAATTTCATCTCATGTATCACCAGTGTCCAACCCCTGTGGCACCTCAGAAGTTAAAATGGGCATTTAACACTATATAAAAAAAAAAAAAAAAAAAAAAAAAAAAAAAAAAAAAAAAAAAAAAACTACAGGGCAACATTAAGATGACATCAGAGAATTACTACAAAAATAATTTTCACATCTTTCACAACAAAAGGCATTTCTTATGGCTCTATGCAAACAGCTACTAAATTGGTAAATTTAAAACTGCATAAAGTAACTGTAGCATACTTGCTCCCCCCCTCTTTTCAGAATTGACTGACAGGGAGCATGATTTCACCTTTATTCAAGATGGCCACAGCTCATATGGCAAATATTTTGATTAAGAGAAATTGATAGTGTTTCTAAATGACATGATTTATTAATAAGGATTTCTAATCCTCTCATTCACCGGACCTAATGCTTTACAATTTTATCTCTGTGGTAAATTAAAAATACCGTATACAAGACAAATCCATATATTCTGGAATTATTAAACCAAAATATCTGCCAGAAAATACCCAGCATTACTAAACATTAACTACAATGAATTTATCAGAGACGCCGAAAATATATGAAGAAAAGTGGCCAAGAACACTGCTGTATGGTTGTGATGATGCATGAATGAATAGTGTTTAACACCCGTTTTTTGCTGCAGAGGCTCCACAGGCGATGGACACTGATGATACATGAGATGAAATGATATATTGGGAAAGGATTTTATTTTTAAGGAAGGAATCATTCCAGGCCTAAGTTTAGGGTACCTCCCCAGCATTTGCCATTTATGAGGACTGAGGAAAACCTGGGAAAACCTCAGTGAGGGAGGACGGTCCTCGCGGTATTCGAACCCAGACCTCCCGCTCACGAGTCCGCGACTTAACGACCTCGGCCACCCGTGGCGATGTGATGATGCCACTCTACGATACCTATAAATGGCAATGAGCTTCACCCTCACCTATAGGCAAACATTGGGTTGCTCTGTATAAATACTGTTTAGCAGATTTCCTGCATTGCAATGAAGAGCTGCAGGAAAGTCACATTATGTATACAAACTGATGCATATTTTATTTCTTAGAAGATTATCTTGTTTATGGGTAAAACCTATAGCATTAATGGTAAAAATGATCTATGATTTGATTTGCAGATATATCAAAGATTAAAAAACACTGAACAGGAGGTTATAAAACATTTAAGAATTTTTGGTAATTTGTTACAGGTTGTTGGTGAGAAGCGTGTGATAGTGTACAGTCCAGAAGAGACATCCAACCTTTATCCTCATGAGGAATCGATGTTAAATAACACAGCACAAGTAAACCCTGAGGGACCAGATTATGTGAACTTCCCTAACTTTCAGAATGCCACAGCATGGGAGTGCCATTTAAAATCTGGGGAAATGCTGTATATTCCACCCAAATGGTGGCATCATGTTCGATCCTTAGCCACTAGCTTTTCTGTTAGTTTTTGGTGGAAATAAATTTTCTATTAAATAAAAAATGTACATGAAATAAATAATTTCTGTAGTATCAAAATGTTTTCCATTTCCTATAGGCTTAAGTTTGGCTAAATTACAAATATTCAAAAGGGCAACACTTGTGGTAAAAGAGAACATTGAAATTATTGACAAACCAAGCATAATGCTTTAACTTACGCAATTACTGAATCGCCACATGATTAACAATAACATTAAAGGCTGCATCTGTGGTATTAACTGAAGCGCTGGGTCAATTTCTGGCCAGGTCAAGCTGTCTGGGTAATTTTTTTTTTCCTTACCTTGAAAGGTAAATAGCTTTAAGGCACCAAGAACTTTGAGCATTTGCACCATCATTAATTAATTTCATTCATCCCTACATATTACTTATTCACATCTACATATATTGCAATAAGAACAATGAAATCAATAAATAAAGTGGTATATTAAATAATAAAGATAAAAAGGCATAATGTATTACAAATGCATAAACAAATTCAGTATATTAAGTTCTGAATAAATAACAAAAGAGCTTTTATTTAACGAATTAAACATAAAACTACCCAAAGATCAGCTGACTAGCAGAAAGGATGAACCTTAATTGAAGTTTCCTGCTGTTAATGATATTCTCCTGACATGCTACACATCCAAAAATACAAAAAATAGTAATATAATGAAGAAGTATACATATCATATTAGAATAGGTCAAATTGATGCTCAGAAGGTGTTTACCAATATCAAGAAAGGTAACATTTTATATTCAGATATTAGTGCATCCTAAACCATCTGATATACAGTCATAGTAACAATCTAATAAGAAGCTATGTAATGCCAAGTAAAATAAATAAAGCTTTATTTAAGAACTTTTGAAAAATACGAAATTTTTAAAAAATTCTGTTGGAACTTGACAAGTGAAGCTTGTTAAATGTAAATTCTATGTAATCTGTCATGTAACACTCTTATGCTTCATTTACTTTTAAATATGGTGGGACCATTTTCCAAGAGACATCCTCTCCATCCTCAACCAACTGGACATCACTGTATAAAAAAAAAAAAAATAATTAAAAAATCACTTGTGCAGACTTGCCAGTTTTTCAGAATTTCAATAAGGGGCAAAAATGTTTTCTCTCAAAGGCAGCTAGGGGTTGTTCACTAACCATAAAAATGACTATCTGCAAAGTTAATATAATACTTTATTTTATTCTATATATTTATGATCAATACTCCATACATTAACATAATCATGGAGGTCCATCATATTTTAAACTATATATCTTTCCTCGACAGCTGGCATTCAAATGTAAATTTATGTCAATTTCATTCTTAATTTATTTAAATAATTTGCAACATTTATTGTTCCATTTCTTATTTAATATTGAAAATACCTTGCCACAAATGCATTAGAGCCTGGAATGCTTGAAGAATAGTAAATTAATATTATTGCAGGCCTAAGGCCAGTGAGGGAAACAACTCAAAACAGCGGAGATAAATTTGACAAGTTATTTATTCCATAATTTTGCATACAATGATTTGTGAAAGCTAATGGGAAATTAATGTACTACATCATTCTCTTACCTTTGGAGAGTTGTGGCAGATGCAGCTTGGTGCCTGAGGTGCTCCTGGCAGCCTAAAAAAAGTTATCTTCTAAATTTGCTGGTGCTTCTGCATGCACAGCACTCCTAGCTTCATAGCCCTATTAGCTAGTCACCGAGTTACAGAGACAGAGTCCACAATGACTGTACATGTTTTGTCCTTAAATAATACATGGAATTCTTAGAGGAGTCTGAAGATTAAAAAGTATCATCCTTACCATATATGGCGGGTTATACCCTAATTGTCATTGATAGAAAGGATAGAGGCGAAGAGCTAAGTCAGAAGATCTCAAGACTTAGCTATAATTAACCAGAAGCACTACCTCATGTAAAACTCCAAGGATGTGGTAAACCACTAGTTCTAAATTGGTATTAGGTAAAGTTTTAACAAAATAGTAAAATACTGTTCCTAATAAAGAAATCTAATTATTAACTGTTCCCAACTGTTCATAAGTATATTTGTGTTCACAATTATTTACATACCAAGCCTACATATGCAATATGTTCATAGTGGGAATGTGTAAAGGAATGTGAATACTGAAGCATTTTAACCACTTTTCTTCATTGATTAAAACTTTTACAAATATCTGTATACAATAGCTGACTAGAACACACATACTTACAGGTTTACTCATGCCAAACTATCCCCACCAAGATTTATACCCCTACCTACAGTCTACTAGTATTAGCACTTGATTATGATTTCCATAAGTAAAAGAAATTTAGAAGACAGTTTAAAGAATTCTGCATGCTTTTGATGTGAATTTATTCAATATTAAAAATATCAAGCAAAATATAGTTTACAAAATTATACAATTACAATTTAATATACATAAACACAAAATCCCCAAAGGTTCAGCTGCATCAAACCTGAGCCCCTCCCATATCCCAACCACCAGGTTATTTGCAAGGTAAAGGACCTAAATTTTCATCACAGCCTGTATCAAGCTCCTTCTTTGTACTACTTCTCTACTTATCCCTTACTTTTCCTAAAAATTCTCATATCTTTAATCATTTTCTCTACTGTCATTTTTGATAACATTTTTGTTGACACTATTTCAAGAAATTTGTTCTTTTTTTCACCCCAGATACTAGACCACCTTTTTATCATTTCATATTCACTTAAATAATGGAACTGACTTTACACTTTCCCACATATAATGAATTCTTCTTTACAATTTATCCTTAGTCCTTTTAAAAATAATACCCCTATATGCACCCATGCAAAACCCATTCTTCCAAATTGGTCACAAATGTCTATATATGAGGATAGATCCATAATTTTTTAGTCTAACCATTTTCTAGGTATGATAAAGACATAAACTATATTAAACTTTTCAATATAGTTACCCTTTATTGCAATACTCTTCTCACCTCTTTGCATTAACATTTCAATCCCCCCCTCCCAAATAGTCAGATGTCTTATGTGCACAGATGCACACATCACTACTCAGCTTTCCTCGCCTTTTCTCTTTGATGGAACCTCGTAGTCTAGTCTGTGCAGTAGGCCAGCAAGTACTCTCCATTTACCATGGTATTCCTCCACAGTCCCAAAAGATAGTGGCCATGATCTTCCTAGTTGACTGAGTGACCTTGGCCTTTAGAGGCAGTTCTTTGCCAGGTTTACGCCACTCCATTGATTCTCTTTTTTTGGACAAGGCATCATAGTTTCATCTCCTGTAACAATGGTTTGCAGAACTTCTCTCATTCCCACAGCAGAGCTCTAAAAATGCCTGACAATAGATGACTTGCTCCTTTTGGACTGAGGAAAGAAGTCTAGACATCCATCTAGCATTAACCTTATTGATATAAACAATGTAAAACAGTTTTTTTCATACTAACTCCATTCACTTACACAAAAATCTGGACATATGTGTCGGGAGTGATCCCTCCCATCTTCAGCCTGTAGGTAAACTGTTGTTATACGTGGCGGCATCTGTAGGTTCTATTAGGAATTTGCTGAGTTCCCTCCATTGGAGGGAAATCAAAATTCTTCAAATTATCCTTATTTTTTGTAATGAAAATGTTTTCCCCAGTGGAAAGTTCTATTGCGTTATGAAGTTGTTTGTAGTTTTATCTCTGGTTTAATTTCATGATTTTTATTCCAAAAGTGCGCTGCTATTGCTGATTTATCAATTTGTTTTAAGCGAACATTTCTGAAGTGTTCTTTTTTCCGGATTCCCAAATTCCTCTTCATTTTTCCAATGTATTTTTTATCGCACTCTGTACATTCTATTTCGTAAATACCTGACTTTTGTTCTGTTGGCTTGTAGTCCTTTACTCTGCAACCTAATATGTTCTTTATATTAAAATTGTTCTTTGGGGCTAACATAATTCCTTGTTCTTTGAATATCTTTTTGAACTTATTGTGGTAAATTGGGTGGTATGTGAAACTTTTGAGTTTGTACCTTTCTTTTGCATTTTAAATGTGGAAACATCTCTTATTGTTTTTTGGTTTTATTGACGATTTCTATTACCGTGTCTTTGTTGTATCCATTAGTTTCTGCTATCTTTATGATTTGTTCCAATTTGTACTCTGTTTCTGTGAGTGGAATGTTAACTAATCTGTGTGCCAAACTATAAAACACTGCATATTTATGTGGAATGGGGTTAAAACTGTCATTTTTTATGTAATTTTCTGTGTGAGTATCCTTTCTATGAATTCCAAATGTAAGATAGTTTCCATTTCTTATGATTTTTACATCTAGGAAGGAGAGATATCCACTTCTTTCTTCCTCTATGGTGAAATTTATAGATTTGTGCTGCAAATTCAGAAGTTTTAGTGCATCTGTTGTATGTTTTTTCGGAATTATTGCAAATATGTCATCCACATACCTATACCATGTTTTGAAGATTAGAGGGAAGGCTTTGGTGATATGCATTTCAAACGAACTCATAAAAAAATCTGCTAGAAATGGAGATAACGGGTTTCCCATAGCTAGTCCCGAGACTTGTTGGTAATATTTTTTATTGATAAAAATTTAGTAATTTTGTTCGATGCAAATGTTCGTAAGTTTTATCAAGTCTTCAATTTCTTGTGCCTGTAGATCTAAGGATTTTAACCAATTCTTTAACATTAGCATAAGTGTATCTTTTGGTATGCTTGGGAATAAGGCTTTTACATCAAACGATACCATTATATTTTCTGCTGTAATTTTGTAATTTTTCTACCAAATCCTGTGAATTTTTGACACTCAAACTTTGGTATTTTTTCAAGGATTTGAAAATGTTGGTTAATTTTTTTGCTAACAAGTATGTTGGTGAATTGATATTATTGATTATAGGTCTCATGCTGTATCTTTTTTGTGTAATTTAGGAAGTGCATACATTCTAGGTAAAACTGGGTTGCTATGTGTGAGTTTTCATTTTTCGGTAGTGGACAGTATTTTTATTTCATCTAATGTTTTCTTCAAGTTTTTAGTGCAGGTTTTAAGTGGATTCTCTGTAATTGGTTTATAATCTTGACCTTTTAACATGGTTTCTATCCTGTTTATGTAGTCCTATTAAAAGGTTAAGATTATAAACCAATTACAGAGAATCCACTTGAAACCTGCACTAAAAACTTGAAGAAAACATTAGATGAAATAAAAATACTGTCCACTACCGAAAAATGAAAACTCACACATAGCAACCCAGTTTTACCTAGAATGTATGCACTTCCTAAATTACACAAAAAAGATACAGCATGAGACCTATAATCAATAATATCAATTCACCAACATACTTGTTAGCAAAAAAATTAACCAACATTTTCAAATCCTTGAAAAAATACCAAAGTTTGAGTGTCAAAAATTCACAGGATTTGGTAGAAAAATTACAAAATTACAGCAGAAAATATAATGGTATCGTTTGATGTAAAAGCCTTATTCCCAAGCATACCAAAAGATACACTTATGCTAATGTTAAAGAATTGGTTAAAATCCTTAGATCTACAGGCACAAGAAATTGAAGACTTGATAAAACTTACGAACATTTGCATCGAACAAAATTACTAAATTTTTATCAATAAAAAATATTACCAACAAGTCTCGGGACTAGCTATGGGAAACCCGTTATCTCCATTTCTAGCAGATTTTTTTATGAGTTCGTTTGAAATGCATATCACCAAAGCCTTCCCTCTAATCTTCAAAACATGGTATAGGTATGTGGATGACATATTTGCAATAATTCCGAAAAAACATACAACAGATGCACTAAAACTTCTGAATTTGCAGCACAAATCTATAAATTTCACCATAGAGGAAGAAAGAAGTGGATATCTCTCCTTCCTAGATGTAAAAATCATAAGAAATGGAAACTATCTTACATTTGGAATTCATAGAAAGGATACTCACACAGTAAATTACATAAAAAATGACAGTTTTAACCCCATTCCACATAAATGTGCAGTGTTTTATAGTTTGGCACACAGATTAGTTAACATTCCACTCACAGAAACAGAGTACAAATTGGAACAAATCATAAAGATAGCAGAAACTAATGGATACAACAAAGACACGGTAATAGAAATCGTCAATAAAACCAAAAAACAATAAGAGATGTTTCCACATTTAAAGTGCAAAAGAAAGGTACAAACTCAAAAGTTTCACATACCACCCAATTTACCACAATAAGTTCAAAAAGATATTCAAAGAACAAGGAATTATGTTAGCCCCAAAGAACAATTTTAATATAAAGAACTTATTAGGTTGCAGAGTAAAGGACTACAAGCCAACAGAACAAAAGTCAGGTATTTACGAAATAGAATGTACAGAGTGCGATAAAAAATACATTGGAAAAATGAAGAGGAATTTGGGAATCCGGAAAAAAGAACACTTCAGAAATGTTCGCTTAAAACAAATTGATAAATCAGCAATAGCAGCGCACTTTTGGAATAAAAATCATGAAATTAAACCAGAGATAAAACTACAAACAACTTCATAACGCAATAGAACTTTCCACTGGGGAAAACATTTTCATTACAAAAAATAAGGATAATTTGATGAATTTCGATTTCCCTCCAATGGAGGTAACTCAGCAAATTCCTAATAGAACCTACAGATGCCGCCACGTATAACAACAGTTTATCTACAGGCTGAAGATGGGAGGGATCACTCCCGACACATATGTCCAGATTTTTGTGTAAGTGAATGGAGTTAGTGTGAAAAAAACTGTATTACATTGTTTATATATATACCACTCCATTGTCAACAGCTTCGTAAGTACATTTAATTGAATCTTATTGATGTTACCTTACCTTATAATATTCATGAATGATTCAAAGTATGTTGTTTTAGAAAAGCGCGGCCTTGCTGCTATTTCTGTAACTTTGAGCCGCAGGTCTCCCACAATTTTTCCTTCCACATGAGTGACATTTTCAGGAGTGAGCACCTTCAAGGCCAACCACACGCTCTTCAACTTCAATGCTTTCACAACCCATTTGAAAAAGTTTGGCCCATTCTTTTACAATAGAATATATCATTGTTTAATTTCATTTGGAGTAAGTCCTTTTGTGAAGAACTTAATAACAGCTTGATACTCCATTTTGAACACGTCATAATCTTCTGCACTTAGCCTTCTTTATGCAACTATATCTGAACTGAACACAGCAGAGCAGAAGTTACAGCTGCAACTATTTACTAAATGGATAGGAACATCAGATAAGGCTTTTGTAAATGCAATAATCCTTATCTGCTAGGCTGGAAACTTATGGGACTATTCTCGTATTTCTCCTGTTCCCAATTTCTTTCAAGTACTTTATATAATCTAAGAAACTTTTATCCTCTAAGCTAGCCCAGATCTCTTGCCTCTCTATATCTTGTACCCTCTGCCTCACCTCTTCCTAAAATCCACAAACATTATTTTCATCCAATTACCATACATCTCCCATTCCAATTTCTTCCAATAGTTTTCTCACCTGTCCAAGCCAACACTCTTTGGTACATAAGACATTCTTTTAGTACATCATTCTATCTAGTTTCTAACATCTATACCAATATTTTAAGATTCTTTCCACTATTATTCCTTTCCTTCCTACTCTTCCTAATTCTACTATAATTTCAATAAGAAAAAATCAATTAATAAACAAAATATGAAATTTTTATTTGCTGTATTATTTTCAAATGGGACAAATTTTTCCTCCTCAAATACAGTACATTCTGCATTATACAGAATGTATAACAAGTTTACTCTAGTGTCACAACTATGAACAAGTGTTACTGGTAGGCTGGAGCACGTACTACATGGCCCATAAGCTCAATGATGGACTCAAATTTTAAGGTTATTCTGTTCACCCAGTATGTGGGAGAATATCCTTATCCTTAATCCCCAAAATGATGAGAATTCCTGTTTTCATCCATGAGAAATATGCAATTAGTACCATCAAATAAAATGCCCTGCTAAATAATGTCAAAACTTCCAAGTTTGCAAAAATTATAACAAGAAAATTAACCACCTGAACAAATGGGCCTCTGCACAGGACTTAGCACAATAGACCATCTAAAAACTATAAACCAACCGGTCAAGAAAATGGAGGAATGCCACCTGACACTATATCTTGCCTTTGTAGATGTAAGACTTTTGGCTCAAACATTCAAGCATATTACATGCACTATCAAATCAGGACTTTGAGGTTAAATACACCCATATACTGCATAATCTCCACAGCCTATGCTTTGCAAAGTGAAAATAGGAGGTCAACCATTACATCAGGAATGAGTACACTTGGGCAATCCAGTTTCTCCCAAACTCCTCACCTGCTTAATGAAGGATATATCCTAGAAAATGCTTTGGAACAAGTATCATGGAATCAATATGAACAGAAGCTGACCAACAATTTTGAGATTTGCTGACCATATGGTTCTGTTCACCAAAGTGCCAAGAGAATTACAGACAATGCTACAACTGTGTGAGCATAGCAAAATCACAGACCTCACCATGAACAAGACGAAAACACAGCTAATGTCGAATGGACCAGCAGCCACAATAACAATGGATGACATAGTTCTCACATACATAAATGATTACACATATCTGGGAGCAGCACATCCCCTTTATGTACAGAATAGAGAAAGTTATCAAAAAAAAAAAAAAAAAAAAAAAAAAAAAAAAAATCTGTAGCTTGGAAAGCATTCTGGGCCCTGAAATTTATGCTTCTAGATAAAACACTAAACAGGAGAAATAAATTCCAAACATTGGAAATCTATACTACTCTACAGGTGTTAAACTTGACTGCTAAAAGCAAAACAAAAGGACACAATCCAGACAAGCCAATGAAAAATGGAGAACACATCCTAGGTGTCTCACAGGAACAGAATTTCTAATTTGAGGCTGTTATCATCACTGCTATCACTCTACTAGTCATCAAAATAAAATAGAAATGGGGAGATCAGAATGTGAGACTACAAGAAAAACATATAGGATCCCCATATAAGCAAGTGTCTACAAAGCAGATCTAGGTACAGATGTGCAGATTTCAAGGATCAACCGACTCAACAATGGTTATGGGTAGCAAGAGGAAGAAAATGAAAACTCAAGATCCATCTGTATAATTAAAAAGTATGTTTAAAAAAATCAGACAAGATCACAAGTAATAAAGTGTAAATTCTAACACAGAGAAGCTCACAATGTTAGAAAACTAGATTCTGTACAGAAGGCCTTTGCCTTTTATGGAACACAACAGGCTATCTAAATTTTGGTGTTTTATATTAGCAACATTCCATTGTAAAACAGTGTAAAAGGCAATTTATGATAATCCTTTCTGGTTACAGAAAAGCATTTGGGAGTGATTGTCCAATAATAATAATAATAATAATAATAATAATAATAATAATAAAAACTTTATTATTTAAATATGCAGTTTCTATACTGCAGTTAAACTTTCATTTCATTATATTGTAATTCATTTTATCATTGAAATTATACTTTAAAAAACTTTGTTTTAATTATATAATATGTCACTGTACACTTGTATTTAATATTCCTTGGTCTTTGAATTCTGCTTTGATTCCAAAATGAGATCCTGATTTGTAATTTTTCTTTAAAACCAGAGCTGATATTGTACTTCTGTTGCGGTATTGATATTTCACGGCCAAATACACACAATTTCATTAAATACAATATGCTTCTAATTAAATTTTGCTCATTGGCATACGTCCATGATAAAAAGTGCCTTATAATGTCATCTTGGAGCACAATATTTGGATTGTTGATGCTCTGCAGTTCATCTCCCTTAGCAGCATGGCATGCCTCAATAATATATGACAAATAACCAAACACAGAATTTTTGCTGAATGCCTGCATTAACTCTGCAGTACAAATATGCTGTAATTTTTAATGCTGTATTTCTAGCATCTTTATGTTGAGCATTAATTTTGCTCACATTTACTATTTCTGTGATAGTGAGACCGACATGGGTGGCCGAGGTCGTTAAGGCATGCAAATTTGTGAGCGGGAGGTCTGGGATTCAAATCCTGCCAGGACCATCCTCACCAACTGACGTTTTTTCCAGGTTTTCCTCAGTTCTCATAAATGGCAAATGCCCAGGGAGGTACCCTAAACTTAGGCCTGGAACGATTCCTTCCTTAAAAAATATCCTTTCCCGATATATCATTTCATCTCATTTATCATCAGTATCCATCACCTGCGGTGCCTCTGTAGCAAAAACAGGCATTAAACACCATTCATTTGTGATAGTGACCAATTATGACAAAATGTATACAGTAAAACAACTTGACATTATTCACTGTGGCATATTTAAGCTTTTAAGCAAAAGTTATCTAAAGTGCTTTTGATATTGATAAAAAATGGTAAAATATCCAGCAAGAGATTATGCATTCTAAAAAACAGGGTTTGCTAGTGAGCGATTTCTTACAGTACAATGATTAAGGTTTTTTTTACAGAGTTTTTGATTTTCATTTTGATGTTTCTGGTGCAGTAGAAATGGATTCTTCCACACTGCCCTCAAGCTTTGTTCAGTAGCCTCTGGATCAGTGATTCCAAACCTTTTTACATTCACGGCAACCTTGTGAATGAGATTAGAAACACCAGACACCCCTTATATATTAAATAGGAATGTGTTAAATTATTTTAAATTTTTAATTATCATTGTGGTATATGTATTACCATTATGTTCAAATAACACTCAACATAAAAATATAATTGCTTTTAGTAATAACCTAACATACAATTTATGGCCTGCCACTGAAACAAAGTAACTATACAAATGTTTAATACATACTGATTATGAATTATTACATGAAACAAATACAATTTCAAAAATAGGGAACTACAATGTAATTGTAAATCATTAAAATAAATTTTATGTTAATATGACATTTGAGATTGATGCTGAGAACACAAATGTTTGATATCAGGTCTAACATTAAAATAAAACAGTTGAATTTAAGAGGTCGTCTCTTCTTATCATGTGTGCTGGACACCTGAGATGAAACTTAATCCAACCAATGATTTGTCTTTCTTTATCATCACCAATATCAGAAACTGAAATATTGTAATTTAATATATACATTTTAGGTAGCCTCTACTTATTTTTGTTTATTCCCAAAATATCTTGTGGCACCCTAAGATACCATGGGACACTGACTGGGAGTCTCTGCTCTAGATGGTATTTTCACAACTACAGCTACAGAAATTCTAAATAAACATTACGCATAATGGGGGTAACCAAATAAAGTTCTGCAGCAGCAATACCAAATGATCCTTTTTTCCTTCTTATAGCACCTGGAGTGCTATGAACCTCATCACAAGCAGCCAAAACCTGTATTGGTAACTGCTTGGTTTTACAGTTGGGAGTACATTAACAATAGTATGTTACTTCTTTTGTTTTTTATTAAATTAATATTAATTTAGTGAAAATTTCTTACAGCCTAGCTGTAAGAATATATATATTTTTGCTAAGCCTAAAATAATTTCATAACTGCCCCTCTTTTCGCTGTCCTTACATAAAAATTAGATGTGGTAATTCCTAGTAACTGGCAGGTCTGGGTTCGATTCCCAGTTGGAACATGTTGCCTGGATAAACTTTTTTCCAGTTTTCACTTTTCTGAAAAGGTGAATTCCAGGTAATATTAGATGCTATGAACTGATTTTTTTCTTTTTGTCTCCAAGGCGTTAGCAGTTGGTTGGATATTAAGCACTTATAAAATATATATGTAATTAAATGAGGAATTATCTGGTTTCAATTCCTTATATAACTGTACTGCATATAAACAATTCCTTATGGTTAACATTGATGTGCAATTCAGAGCATTGATATTCAAATGTATACCATTAATTGCTTCATAATAGCAGCAGCATTGCTTTTGTGAAGCATTATGATGAACAACATTTATTATTTTTATGGATACAGTATTCTAATTCTGTGCTCATTTCCTCCCTATAAACGCTTTTATGTCCACTTACCTGTATAGTGAAGCTTATTATGGAACCTATGTAGGTAAACACACCTATTTTGAAGATTTGATGTTTGAACTAGAATTTTTTTTTAAAAAAGACTCAATATTTTAGCTATATAATATCTACATGATAATGTGGAGAGTTCATTATAATAATAATAATAATAATAATAATAATAATAATAATAATAAAAACCCAACTTATCTTACAAATTTATCTAACACAGCCTGTGCTTATTACCCTATAAAAATGGTAAATTAGAAGTACTAAAATGCCTTTCTTTCATCACAAATGTGTGTGTAAAATTGTGGTTCTTACATTATTTATCAACATTTAAAGGAAGTTAAATCAGGGAAGGGGTATAGTACAGATTTTAAAAATCAACTAAATTTTCTGCCAAGTATAAGGAGGGATGTTTAATTTTATTATATATTACATATTTGTAAAATTTAGAACAAAATGCTTTACAATCAGCTTTGTTAAAACCAACAAAACATACATACCTATGTAGATTTCTTATAACAGACTTGTACATTTTACCATTTTGTTCAATCAACATATATATTAAAAATATTACAATATCATAACATAAATACATTCCATTTTATTAACATCATAAAAACGTATGTCTTCATATGCACTTAATGCAATTTCCCTACTTTCAATATGTGTAAGGACATTTTACTTGCAGCTGTGAATACAAATAAAAGTTAATATGGAATTGCTTTACATTACTGCTGTTCTTAGATAAGAGAGCTGAATATACAGCTGCTGCATTCTACAGATTTGTTCTATAATGGCAATTTATGAATGTAAAATGAAATGGACAATGCACACAGAAGTGTAAGCATTCAGTTTTTATTGTGTATTCATCAACTGCACATGTATCATTAATTTTCTTAGTTATAATTATGAATGTTAACTTATGCTGTATAAGAGAGCAAAAGAATTTTAATATTTTTTAAAATTATTTTAATGTGAATGAAATTTAAGATGACCTTTAGTAATCATTTTAACCAATCACATTTATCTAACAACCACACAAAGACAATGTGAATGAGGCTGTAAAATGATAAGCTATATTCCTTTAAGTACAAAAAAATAATAATAATTAGAATATAAAGCTGAACATGTGAACTGTACTTATCTGTGGAATATACATTTTTTGCAGTCTTCTTGTGTGAAAAATGAAAGATAGGGACTCTCTGCAAAATTGTCCTATTCAGTATACAAATGCTTGTTTCCAATGACATTTTCTTTATCCACGGTAATTTACAAATAGACCATAAGTTTCTATTAAAAATGTTTTATGATTTGTTTGATGGTGAGCATTTTGGGCCTTCAGAAACATGCCTCTATCCATAAAAATGTGCCAACTTGTGTATAACATAACAAACAAAAACACAATGTGTGACTTATAGCAATTGATTTAAAAATATTTTACTATAATATGAAAGAAGTTACAGTTAGAGCAGGTTTACTTGTATATTTACCAAAACAGGTCCCCATAAACTTTTATAAAACAGGATACACCTAATTCATTCCATTCTGCTTATGGTTCCCATAATTCTGGTAGCAAAAACATGGACTTTTTTTGCTTAATCAGAGACCGAAGAAATTAAACCAATTCCTAAAACATAAACTGAGTATTTACTGAGAAATCAGATATAACATTAGGCCTATGCTGTGCATTATCATGTTTAACACACACATTGCTTGCTGTGAGTTATTGGGCTCTTTATACTTGTCTTATTTACAGGAAGACAGTATCTCTCTCAAAAAATTATTTCCTTTAATTAAATCAAAGAAATCATTACATGAAATGGAAAGTATAATTTGCAGTTAATTTTTAGTTTTACCAACTTCTAAGTCCATTTCTCTATGGGGTTCACATGTTTTTCTTAAGAGAGAATATTCCCTCTATTGACGATGTATCAGAAGATAATAATTAATTCCATTATTTTCCGAAATATACATTTAGAGCCTTAAGCTTTCTGAATATCTTTATCCAAAAATTTACACTTGAAAGTTTACAAGAAGATTACTTTAATTTGCCTAGGATATCATTAACAATTACCACTTCACCAAAAATCTTATGTTTCAATTGAGTTTAGTGCAAGGGAATTTACAAATTATGCTGATTTCTTGACTTCTGATTAGAAAAGAGCCTGATTTTGATTTGTTGAGAAAAATTACAGAAAATTGTCAGTTCACAGACAATAATTGTTTTATAATTTGTTACAAATAGTAAGAGTCAGCAACATAAGTAAATCTTAAATACTCTACAGTGTACAAATCATTTTCTATATCAAGTAATGTTCATCTAGATAAATAGATAACACAAATAAAATGTAAAAGTCAAAACAGAAAATATGTGCACTTCCACACTTCTTATTTAGTACATTATGAACATGGACAAGTAAGTCAAAATATGGCATGTCCATACAAAATAAGAGTATGGTAATCCTATTTATATTTTATTTATGTTCCTTATAACTGGTGCCTTTATGGTAAAATTCATTCAGGTTATCTCAATGACTGCAGTGAAATTATCTGTTTCTGTATTATTCATTTTACTACCAATATTACATGTTCTGTTTCTTTTTTGGCACATATATTAGCAATATTTTCTTTAATGCTCATTTTCTTATTATGGCATATTTTTTTTAAAGCATACAGTTGAAAACATTATCTGCCATCTTACCACATTCCACTAAACTATTTTTTAATTTATGATGGCTACTTTGCTAAATTTCTTAACTCATTTCAAACAGTAGCAACAATTTGAGCTACGCTCTTATGTATGGCCAATAAAATATGTTTGCTACATATATGGGATAATATGCATACTGTAGCAATGTAAAACTGCATTGGCCAGTATTCACACTATGCATTCTTACTTTCGACATTGAAATAATCCATTATCTGAGAACTGCACAATACACACTAAATGTAGTGTAGTTTTCTGGTGGTGGCACATATATTTAAAATGTTTTTTAAAAAATGCAGTTATTTTACATGAAATCCTACATTATGACCAGGAAATTGAGTCTGGAGTGCAATATGTGCGCAGAGAATAATAAATCCAATATTTTGTCAATGAGACAATAAATGGAGATTGGTATCAAACACTAACCTTAATGCTTTTTCTTCCGTAGTTGCCAGAACCAAATATATTTTAGAGGAACTCCAGACTAATGTTGAAAATATAAGCAAATTTCAATTAATAAACTTAAGATGAGTGACAACATAACCTGGCAATATGGAACTGGTATACAAACTGAAGAAGTACACTTTTAACATAAAGTACATAATCAATTTGTGCTTCTGACATTGTTGGGAACATTTTACTGACTGATGTTCTGTCTCAGGCACCTAACCATGGAATATACGTTAATGATCTTGTATTTGCCCTTTTGGCTGCCTTTATTCCATATAGTTAGTGTATTATATTGCATGTAACTGTTCTGCTATGGTGTGTAAAATTACTCATTTGCAAGAATTTTTTAAATAAAATTAAGGTAGGTACTTAGTGAGCATAATTACAGTATCAGAATGACACTCAAGAGAGAGGAATGCAAGCAGTTTAAGTATTTGCTTATATTACACTAAAGATTACCAACTGAAAATTGAGTAAGAGTATGAAGTAATCAAAAAACATTTGGGCTAATCCAAAGAGGAAACTGGAAGTTTATATTATGTATTCAAAATACTTGCATTCTCATGGTAAACCTAAAGACAAATTAAGAAAGCTTGACTATTGCCAAATGAAATCATATTTATTAGACTTTACCATTAGTGACCTATGTATAATAAGCATTGTGTCACAATGGTCATAAAATTACAGAAATCAGAGAATAAGAAGATGTGCACATATTCAAGATGCACTCAAATAAAAATAGCCAATCCCATTATCCTTCAGCACTAAACTTAAAAGTTATCATACTTTTTTGCATCAAGATAAATACAGTTCACTATATAATCACAACACAAACTATCCAAGTATTAAATATGGCTACTGTATCAAGTATTAGGCAGAAATTCCAATCCCTTTTATAATGGGTTACAAATTTATTAGTAGCACACACAAAACAAAACGCACATATTCCCAACTCCTTATCTGCCAAATCATTCTAATTCTCTACAATTTGCACACAATATGTATTACTACAATGAACCTAAATAAGGTGGGTATTATGAAAATTAATACCACATAAAAAATGTAATAAAGGGCGTAAGTATGAAATCTTAGCAATCTATAATGGTGCAAAAACCAGACAATTTGATTATTATACAAGAATGACGTGGGAAAAGATTTTGGTTCCACTGCAATACGATCAATGTAAAACATAAGATGAAGCTGAAACATACATGAAAAACTCAAGTTTTGTAATTAGGAACAACATATTGCAGCCCAAAAGCTAAAAACTTCATAATCTCATAGTTAATAAATATATTGCTGCAATACATTTTAGCCATAGAATTGCTAGCTATTAACCTACTCCCTCAGTGCCCTCCTGCCTGCCTATCAGTGCATTACTTATACAGCCAGAGGCCCCCCTACCAATGGTGGTTGCACCCCTACCAGTGGGAATATAAGAATGGGCAACATTTGGCATTCTAGCAGTATTTTAGCGAGCAGTTAGGAAAAAATGGAATTTGTAATTAATTTATACACACACGTGCGTGCACTAACCTAAACCTAACTTCCGGTGAATCTTAGAAACCAGTGGTTTGCTGTGACCTAACAGCCAATGCTTGCCTCCTTTTAGTAAATTGGTAGCAGACTGTGTGCTACATGTTAGCAGGTAAATCGTTGTAATTGTGGCAAAATTGCTTTAACAGCAGAATAATCAGGCATACATAGTGTCATCTAGCAGCAGAAATCATTAGCTGGACTTGAATGCATCTGCACAAAGGAGTAGCATGTAGGAAACGATAGATACACATAGGAAAATGTGCACTTTTGATAAAAAAAGAATGCAAAATGTTATTCTGGAGCATTGGAAATGAGTAAAATGTGTATCTAACATATAGGAAAGCACAGTAATTTGTTTTATATCATGCATTGATCGTACTGCAGATGAACCAAGACTTTTAAGCTCTTATGACACTTTTACTCAATTTTTAGGCATTCTTAATACCAGTTAGATTTTGCCCCTTACAGAAATTCCTATAATTATTATGATTCATATAATCATAAAAAAAGTGTGCTAGCCACTGTTAAACAGAATGTTTTTTCTTAACCTCAATCTGACATAACACATTAATAAAATAGGTATACATACATTTTCTTAAATAATAACAATTTCAGTCTCATATAATGGAGAACTCCTATTATAAGTGAACTACAGATTATCTTATTAAAAGATAATATATTTGAAATTATTCCTTACATACAATTGCAGCACTTACTTATGAATGGACCAAGGAGAAACTCGTGATCCTCACAACAAAATCAAATATCCAATTGAAAAACTAACAGTTGCTCAACCAAGAACAATTTTCACAAACCAAAAATACTACAAATATGAATTTTTTTAAAGTTTGGTAATCAGAAATATGAACTTTTTTAAAGATTGGCAATCAGTTTCGAGCATATATGTAAGAACATTTAAATATACATACGCATTGTGTAGCAATCATGTTTAAGGCATTGTTGGCTGTTAACTGCCGCAAGTTTGGAGTGGTCTTCATATATTAGGCATCCTTTTTAGGCTCACCAGCTCCTGCTTCTAACTTCTGTTGCAGTTTTCGGAGTTCCTCATTCAGTCGATCATATTCTGCATTAGTTGCCTCTGCCTGAGATTTTAGTGCCTCCATGTCTTTCTTCTCTCGAATTAACGCTTTTTCGGCCTTCTCCAGTTTTTCCTTGAGTTCGTTTACTTCTCTATCATGTGCCTCGTTAGTGTCATTCTGGGCAGAACTAGTCTGATTCTGGGCCAGCAAACTTTGGGCAGTAGCCGTTGCAGACTGAGCTTGTTTCATAGCTGCTTCGCTTTGTGCAAGCAAATTTGCTTGCTGCGATATTAGGGTAACTAAGCGTCGAATTACTAACGACAAAAATAGCGCAAAACCAGATATGTAGAAATTGCGCTGAGACCTGAAAAGCCGCATATTTACTTGCATTTCGGCATCTAAGTGGGTGTGTGCATGATCGGTCTGTTCTGGACTTGAATATTTCTTCATTTCACGAATAGCATCAAGAAAAAACAGCACCAGAATGGCCAGAAGAACCACAAAGTATATCTGTGCCTGATGACTAAGGGCATTTAGAAATCTGGATTTAAATATCTTCTGCCATCGCTGAGGTGATGCAACCGGCAGTACAAGCAGTAAAACTACTGCTATTTCGACATATAAAAAGGTTGCTATTAGTGTCCACTGAAGACTCATAGCTGTCAACTATTGTACTTACTGTCAAAGTTAAGCAGTGCAGAACTTGTCGCACTTTATTTTACACCGCACACCAACTTGCAAATGTTCTGATTAATCACCCTAAAATACCTTGCTCATTGTGCTCTGTCGCTACATCAAGATGGCCAACCTACAAGTACGAACTCGCACCGCCTTCATAAATTCATTGTATCGTAAGATAGAAGATGGTCGCATGAGACCAAAGAGTAACTGAAAGACAGAGAGTCGGCATTATAATACTGAAAATTTAGCCAGAGACCAAAATATGCATTGATCAAATGCAAAGAAACCCAATCTTCCCCGCTAAGAACGAATTTAACTTATCTTTCGATAATGCTAAGGACCTTTTGGCTCATATTATGGCCAATAATATAAATAATGGCATTCAAAATTATTCATTTTCAAAAAAAAAAAAAATTCTTTTAACAGCAAGTAGTCGATTTTAAACACATAAGAACAAGTTTTGCAAATGTAAACCTGGAACATTTCAGCAATAGGGATCAAAATAATTTATGCTTTCTGTTTCGCAATTCGAACACAGTGGTTATATATGTGCTTCTATACTTTTTGTTCAAGTAAAAAGAAAATCAGCTTTACCAAGGGAAAGAGTACATGTATTTCCTTCTCCTTATTTCTGAAAGAGGTCAAGATAATGATAATAAAACAATATATTTAATGGGAAGTTATAAATTTTAAGCTAAAGGTGAACTCATATCATCAATAGAATTACATTAGTATGCTCTCTGTTCTTTGTTTATGCCATAGCCCAAAAAGTATCTAAAGTACAAGTATAGCTAATTAAGTGAGCTATGATCAAATAGTTTTGAATACAACTGTAAAAATGATATTGCGATGTAAGATTTTATTAAAGTAGGAATACATAACGAAATTTCTAAGTGTAACAAAACAGCAAGTGTAAATTGTTCTTGCAACCAAAGACGTGGAAATTAGTTTCTAATTGCGGTTACTATTGGTGATACAAAGAAGACAGAAAACTTAATTTGCTATAAATAAGATATTAAAAATCAAATATTCTTATCTTATGCTCATAATGAACCATTGAATAACTTAACTTTGTTGCAACAAAGTTTCTGCACTTAAATCTTGTAACAGATAAATAAAAATACTTTGGATCTTGTAGACTAGCTTCATTGTATCTACAAAAGCGCCTTAATCATATGCCTCCAGCTTAAGGTAGTTTTCAAATTAAATTACATTTACCATTTGCCTTTATGCTAAAATTAGAAGATGAGTGACATAATGCGCCATCATCTAAAACAGTTCTAGGTTAGTAAAATTAATGTAAACTAAAAGTTAATGATGGACTTTTGCAGCTGCAATAAGAACAGGAAAGTCTCAATTCTTAAAAGTATTTTACTACTGCACACTTTTGTTGAAATTGACTCAATTAAACAAATCGATTCGATTAAAGCAATAATTCAACTGAAAACACGCTGATTACCGGATATGTTAAAGAGCGTCCTTAAATAAAGCAAATCAACTCAAAACCCCGAAGTTGTCCTGAAACGCAGTTACCTTTAAAAATTGTTGTTATTTTGGTATTCTGCAACATACTTGGAAATGGGAAACAGAAAGTTATGGCTCGGGGCTAAAGCTAATAGTCAGATCTTTTCAACGTGTTCTTTAATTACCAGTAAAGTTCTGATGTTTAGGTGATAATTGTCCCACCAATTAACATAAAAAAAAATTGATCGAAGATTATGTTTGGCTCTCCCAATACTCGGAAAATGCAAGTATATTATTTTTACTCCTGTAACATTCTCTTAATTAATGGAATCAATTAATATACATTACGAACTGCTGAAATGATTAGTCCCACTACATAAATATTTTTAATTAAGTACTATAACGGAATACTAGTTTATATTTCAATAAATGCTGAATCATGATGCTTTTCCAGTAAACGTAATTATTCCCCCCCCAAAAAAAACTGACAGTCACTTAAGGAAAAAGTGGTTCAAGTAATGGTTTAGCATGGTTCTATCTTTGGAACCATTAGGCTGAGCCGCTGTTCTGGGCTACCTAAAATTCTTAGATTTTAAAATAGCATGATATCATTTGCAAACATTTCTTTTGAGCTAGATGAGATAGCAAACAAAATTAAAATGAAAATTAATAATTAAAGTGTTGTGATAAAAAAAATTGTTCTGACGACTCACCAATTTAAGTCAATCACTCGCTTATAGTCGTCATAACGCTCAAAGTATTTGTTAATGAAGAATAAGATCTTTGAAAGGGGACGCAACACTTTCATTTTAAAACAAGCAATGCTTTACTTTGCCCAGTTAACAGTTTCTAATCGTGACTGTCTTTGAAATATGGATTCATCATGAAGCAAACACATAAAAATCTCTTGTAGGAATTTCGACCCTTATAATTATTTTAACATGTAAATTCTTTTGAACTGAACCAGTGCTGGCAACAATAACACAGCCATTGACTCCTTAAATCAACGTTAATAAGGAATTACTTTTAATGCCATGTACTCAGATGAAAATTTGATGAATGTATATTGAAACATACTGTAAAATCAGATATAATATCTTATTTAAAAAAAAAACATCCACTTGTGCCTCATGTCCTTTGATTATTGCTTGTATCTTTGCTTCTGATCTGTATATTCATATGCTTTACGTCATTCAGTTATGAAGGCTCTTCCATAATATACGGGGAGTGAGTATTGCAAGACTGGAGATGAAGGTGAAATATACCCAGTCTTTTGAGGATCCACTATGTATTTTCAATTCGTTAGAATAAGAAAAAGTTGTGGTAAGCAAGGTTTTTGAAACAGATAATGTAATAATTATAATAACTTACTCAAAGACACTTCTGTGAATTTGAAATAGATGTTACAAGTAAAATGATATAAAGACAAATTAATTAACCAATATTTTACCTTTATTTTTGTAACTAATTTCAACATTTTGTAGAAATCTGATATTATTTGGTACATTTTATAGTTTAGAATAGTTTTGGTGTAAGATATGTGCCTTGGGTAATAAGTAATAACATTGCATTTTCATTATTTTATGAAGCGTTATATTTTACCCAAGCCTTAAAATTATTATTTCTCTAACAGACAAATAAATTTTGTTATACCCATTATCTATTACATAAAAACTTTGAGTTTTTGACAGTCTGCAAGTGGGAGGAATTAAGTTAGTTTACCTTCTGGTATCACTATTGTAAACATCAGATATCTTTATAAATTCTATTTATTTTCATCAACATACCTTAAACAGACATGAATACACACAGAAGAGATTGTTAAAATAGATAATTCTAGGGTGCAGGAATATATGTTACAGAGAAATGATGTTATTTAATGACTTTCTTTAGTAGCAAAAATTCATTCTGTGATCTAGAATTGTTTCCCCATAGATAGATTTATTGAATGTTTGAGGTAGTTAAATGCATTCCAATCTTCATAATAAGATAAAACATTCAAACAAATTGAAAACTTATAAATGGCATATATTAAAAGAATTACTTACATTGACATTAATTAATAATCAAATGTAGCAAATACACCATAATTACACAGAGTGCAATTAATTAAAAAGAAGAAAATTAAGCCAGCTTATATTCATAATAACTGCAATTTCTTTGTTAAAGTTTAAAAAAAATTATCTATACTATACACAGAATTAATTGTAAATAACTGCTTAATTTAGTCTTAAAGTTATTAAAAGGTAGCTATTGTCGGGTGTGAGAAGAGCACTTAAACATTTATGGAAGCATAACAAAGGTCTTTTGAGTTTTACCATAATTGCATCTAAATTAAGTCTAAGCTGTTCCATTCCTAACTTTTTCATTGTATTCATGAAAATTTTCTTTAATATGCAGGAGACATTGAAATACACCAGGTACAGCTATAATGCCTAACTTAACAATGAAATGACATTGATATAATTTAACAGACTGCAAAATAAACTGTAGCTACCTGTAGATATCAAGGGAGTTTTATCAGCTGTTCTAAGTCTAAGAGAACAACTGATCTAGAGTGAATGGTCTTTAATCTAGATCTTTAATACCTCTCTTATATATTTTGAATATGCATAGCTCATAAATTATTTACAAGCAGATGGTAACACAAACCCCCTAGATTCGTTAATTTAAAACAAAGTAAATAGCCAGTTAAGAAACAATATCAAGGATATTATGTTGCTTTGTTCTGAGTGCCCGATATAGCAACACTTTCCAAAGAAGTTGTAAGAAAACTTCGGTGTGTACAAACTGCGAATATAAGGAATAACGATTGATAGCGACTTTCACTTTTAACGTCTGTGTTGCATATAATTGTAGTGACAGGGACAGGGAGAAATTTTCGATATTTTAGTCGTGCCTAGCCCCCAATTGGAACGTCTTCAAAAAGGAGGAGATGAGGAAGAACAGAGCTGTGTAACTACTTTTTCCATAGGTGGGCGTGTGGAACGGTTGATTGGCTTATTAATTATATAATTAAGATTGGTTTTGATCGACTGACCTTTGAATTAATTTGTTGGGAATGTATTAAGTAGTGTGGGCCGCTTATAAATGGACCAGCTGCTGCGTTGTCTCCTCTCCAATGATGATTATTGTCTCAAAGATGCTTGGCTCTATCTTGTACGTAGTTATTCCTAGTTACAAGTTGGAATAGCTATCATTCCACGTAGATGTGCTGGATTTCCTGCAGGGAAGAAGAGAGTAGTTAGATGGGGTGATAGAAGAAGCTTCATGAATTAAATTGTAACCACAGTTTCTTCTTGATTGATTCCTCACAGACTACGTGCAACACCACATGTTAATAAAAAGGGGAACGTCAGATTGTTACCTTAGCAATTGAATTGTTCACACCAATATCGAAAGTCGCGTTTTATATAAAAGAAAAATAATGTAACTCTATTAACAACGTAACTAAATTAACAATAATTAGAAAATCAGAAAAGGATAAAACACTAAGAAAAAGTCACAGAGTTGTAATCACTAGATTTCGAAGTGCTTGAGTTCTTCTAGTGACTTCTATGGCAAGTGCCTTCTTCAAGCAGTTCGAAATCTAGCGATTACAACTCTGTGACTTTTTCTTAGTGTTTTATCCTTTTCTGTTTTTCTAATTATTGTTAATTTAGTTACATAGTTGCAATACATATAGTAACTGTGTTAGACCCTCGTAACCTCAAAATTGAATATCACTTGAGCTCTCTACTCTGCTCTTGCGTATGACCTTTGTCTAAAACATATTCTCATTAATGTTGTTTTCTATACACAAAAGGTAACTCAAACACTGCAATTTATCTTTAACTCCCACTGAAAAGTGTTAACTTTCACGCAGTACTTTACACAGGTGCAGTATTTATACTTGAGAATGACGCATCCTGGTTCCTCTGAATCTAAACTTCTAGTGTTAATTACGCGTCCTGCCTTTTTCGAGTCTAAGGTTCCAGTGTCTCCTATTGCCTCTTTATACTACTTTTAAATTCTAGAAGTTGAGACGCTACAGTAATCTTTCAAATTTTCCTAATAAAAGTTTCGAGAACGTTTCCTCGAATCCCCTAATCTTATTGGCCAGGGGTCTTTACAGATGGCCTTTCTGATTTGCTCTTAAAATGTTTGTTATATAAAAGTCAGTCATTTCGCTGCTTTTTAAATTCCTGGCGGTTTGTTGACTCTTTTAATGGTAAGGGCTTTTCCACACCCACGCTTATGTGACTTTCTCCACTACGTTTCCTTTATAATTTTGTCCTTTTAAACGACCAAACAGAGCAAAGCTTCTGACCTATGTGGAAAAGAAGAAACTTGAAGAGCTCATCTTTTCTTTGTTAAAAGTTTCCCCAAAAATTTAACGTTGGAGACGCATGGCTATCTCATACAACTCTATCTAACTAAAAATACAGAGTACATAACAATAAACATTTTTACATTCTTTTTTATTATTTACACATAACATACTTAAGATGAATATATCCCTGTTGGAGAGTGCTCAACAATGTTATTAGAAATATTTAATTTGATATACAATAAAGCAAATATGATAAGCAGAATTAATTATATAAATCAAGAAATTGATAATTCTGTTAATGTAAATTATTAAGGGATTGAAGCCAGCAATTGCTGCTTCAGCGACCAGGGATGTAGACAATGCTCCTAACATTTAACACTTTTACAGTCGGACTCAAATCGATTTGAATACGCTTTCTGGATTAAATTCAAACTGGGTACAACTTAACCTATCTTACTTCATTTTTATGTTCCTACCGGGTAACCTATTTAATACAACGAATTTATTATTGATTCAAGAATTAAAAATTGGAAAGATAACAGGTTACAGAAAGTTAAATACGTATGCATAATTAGTGGGTAAATATGAAATGACGATCGACTTTGTGTGATAACGTTAGCGCGCAATAACATACTGCATTCCATCTCAGTACGCTCCCCGTTTACATGCATCTCATCCCATACTGTATCCATTTCATTTTCATTATTAGTAGGATCCAACATGGATTCTGAATTACCGTTTGCATTACATTTTCAATCCGGAAAGCCTTACACGTAAACGTGATAATTGTTTCCAGATAGAGCATTCCGATGTCTGCGAAGTCCCACCTTCAAGGAACCAGAGTACCTCAGAAGGGCTACAAGTCCATAAGTTTCCGGCCTCGCCGATAAGGGTTATCGCCTTCACAAAACCATTATCTGGTGTCATACCTTATCTGTTAAATAAATGCAGCTGTAACTTCCGCTCCGCTGTGTTCAGTTGTTCAGATATAGTTGCATAAAGAAGGCTATGTGTACAAGATTGTGACATGTTCAAAATGGAGTATCGAGCTGTTATTAAATTCTTCACAAAAGAAGTACTTACTCAAAATGAACTTAAACAGCGATTGGACGGTGTATATGGGGAATTCTACCGTAAAAGAATGGACCACACTTTTTCGAATGGGTCGAGAAAGCATTGAAGACGAAGAGCGTGCAAGTAGGCCCTTGAGGTACTCACTCCTGAAAACATCGCTCTTGTGGAAGGAAAATTATGACCGGCGGCTCAAAGTTACAGAAATAGCAGCAAAGTTGGGCCTTTCTAAAACATCAGTCCTTCTAATTATTCACGAACATTCAAACATGAATAAGGTTAGTGCAAGATGGGTGCCTGGATTTCTTTCCTCAATCCAAAAGCAGCAACGAGTCATCTGTGTCAGACATTTTTGAAGCTCTACCGTGACAACGAGAGAGAAATTCTGCAATTGTTACAGAAGATGAAACTATGGTCACCTACTGTGATATCTTGTCTAAAAGAGAATCAATGGAGTGGCGCAAACCTGGCGAAGCATCACCTCTAAAGGCCAAGGTCATTCTTTCAACCAAGAAGATAATGGCCACGATCTTTTGGGACTGTGATGGAATACTCTTCATTGACTTCAAGGAGAGGAACACCACAGTAAGTGGGGAGTACTATGCTGGCCTACTGCACACACTACGTGCTTCCATTAAACAGAAAAGGCGAGGAAAGCTGAGTGGTGGTGTGAGCCTTCTTCATGACAATGCGCCTGTGCATACAGCTCATGTTGCAAAGGAAGCTGTGAAGAAATAAGACTTCAAGGAAATCAACCATCTACCCTGCAGCTCAGATGTAGCTCCCAGCGATTATTTCCTCTTCTTAAAACTCAAGAAGGATCTTCGAAGAAGGAATTTTAAGTGCGACGAAAAAGTGATGGATGTCGTTTATGCCCATTTTGCAGACAAAACTTCTGATTATTTTTTGGGAGAGGGGGATGAAATGTTAATTCAAAAATGTGGGAGGTGTATTGCAATAAATGGTAATCATATTGTAAAGTGAAATATAATTTTTGTCTTTATCACATTTAGAAATTGGCTAGGCCGGAAACTTATGGACCTACACTCATACGAGTGCCTATAGTTACAATTTGCTGCCAGGAGATGGCAGCGAAGCGGGTTTCGCTTGTCCCAGGTTTCTTTTTTCTGAATGAGTTTACAATAATAACAAGGCAATATCTTCAATATGGAAAACAAACATACCACAGCAGAACTAGGATAGACAGGACAATATTCGCCAGTTGTAAATTCAAAGTATAGGAACTTTATGCAGTAAATCATAATGCATATGGACAAGTGTAATCTTGCGTTTACAACCTACAAATGGTTTGCTAATATTTTTTTGTTTTTATTAAAAGGATTTTACAGCATGTTTTACCTGTTTTTATTTCAACTAAGTTCAACTCTATTAATTGACGCTCTGGGCGATAAATGCACGAAATAGAAGATATAGCAGGAAGATCCTAAAATTTGCTGCAATTTTCGTCCAACTTCCCTACAGAGCAGATAGGTATCAGAACAGTGTGGTAACTTCTGCAGCTTGTTTTCTCTTGTGTTGAGGTAACTTCGGTCAGAAGGATGATGTTCTCAGCACACATTTGCTCTCCTAATGAAGTAATTGCAAGAGCACCGAAGCGTGGCCTACGACCCAAATGTCACCCCGCGACGTTGTTACAAATGCACCTCATTACGGTTACCCACCCAACTTCAATAGATTCCTTTTGATTACGTGACGCAAGCTAACGACCGCCGCTGTTCCCAACCAGGGAAATTACCCGCCGAGGAGGAAACGCAATTCTCTTTGCAGCAACAGCGAATTACTGGGCTCTAATTTGTATATTTATTAACTACGCAGAACGGGTGTAATTAACTACACTTCTCATCAAGGCTCAGGTGTTATTTTCTCTATCCTCATATCTGGTAGCATAGCATGAAAAATAAGCTACAACATACTCTCATTAAGCTCTATGGTAATATAAAATAGTGTTTTAAACAGAAATTAAAAATACATTTATATTTTGAAACCCATTCTAGAAGAAAGATACTTTATTGGTATTTTCAGTCATTTTTCGTTCATATATCACTATTTTCAAAGAGCCCTAATTATAATGTACTGTAAAAACTCTCAAGATGTCAAAATTCATTGACATTAAGCAGCACTTAAGCGTTTGTTTCCAATTGCTGCTAATCAACGAGCAAACTTAAATATCACTAATTTTTTATTTATAACCAGTACAGGTTATGGTCCCTAAAGAGCAGTGTGACAAACAACAATGCCTTTACAAATGTTTTGAACTTTGAGACACGGAGGAGATTTTCCCGATGATGCATCTGCTATCTACGATTTTTTCGCTCTCCAATTTCATTCCGCTAGTTTTGTTGTAGGCTGGTGCTATGTGCGGTGTAGAGGTGGCTTGCGCTCTGGAAAGTTTCTCCCCTGGCGCCTTCAGATGTGTTCAAATTCCTTGGAAAGGAGCCTTCGCCGGAATCCTATCTGCCGACCGATATATCCCCACTGATGGTGTAGGTATGAATGACAAACCCTCGAGCACGTTGAAATATTGAAAATTTCTCCTCCGGGCAGCAGAGGGCAGAAAAGTGTCCATTTACATGCAGACGAGTTGTTGATGAAACGGCGCAATGAATGGTAAGTAAAACCGGAGCATCCGGAGAAAACCTACCCAAGTGTCTTTTCGTACGCCGAAAGTTCAATTTACGACCGTTGGTATCAAACCTGGTTCACTTCAGTGAGAGGCAAGTACGTACTGCTGGGAGCTGGAGAGATGGCCAGTCAGAGAAACGTGCTGACAACCAACTTTTAATATTCTGCTTTCGTTAACGAAATGAAAATGGGGCGACTGTTAAATATTTGATAAGGTGGTACACATGCAGTGCGTAATGTTTAACGTGGCAAATAAAGCCTTTTCTCTCTCACATACGTCGCTAGCCATCTCTCCAGCTCCCGGCAGTAGTCTAACCACTGGCCAATGGCACTGCCTCCAGTCAAAACTATTTTACAGATGGTGATGGTTCTTTAATTATGAACGGTGTATATATTTTTAGTTTCAACAAATTGGCGGTTATGAATATTTTGATGCATTTGCAAAAATCAATAAATAAACAAATAAATGGATGATGATGATGATGATGATAATAATAATAATAATAATAATAATAATAATAATAATAATAAAACTAATACAAGGTTGCAATTTTCTCCATTAGCTGTGAGAGTATATTACCGGTGAACTTTACAATAAAGCCTGGCGATGGTGGTTTTTTGTGTGTGTGTTAATATCGTTTAATGAAGGAAGTGTTCCAGGCCTAAAGTTAAGGGCACCTCCCCGATACCTGCTTTTGTGATGATTGAGGAATACCTGCATGAAACCTGTCAGGGAAGACGATTCTGGCGGGAACCGAACCTCAGACCTTATGTTCAACTTCGGCTATCCGTGGCGGTGACGCTGTCTTAAAAGCATGCCACTTTGTACTTATTGTTAATTTTTTCTTATGTTTTAATAGCTTGTACAGATTTGTACTATGCAAATCAAGTAACAGTGTGCAAAAACGCTCATACAACCATAAGGTCTATTTAATCTATTTTTAAGTTATTTTTTATCTCATTCATAGTACATAGAAAATGGTCATCAGAGCTCTACTATAGGCTTCCAAGCGCTGTATCATGGACTCTTTTGTGCTCACTCTCTCTTTCATATTTCAAGTGTCTGCCATGTCTGTTGACATTTTAGTACAAAACGCTGCGAAATTTTCCCACCTTGTCAACAGGTCTGCAATACACAAGACCGCATGTGTAGACTCCAATTAATTGTTACCTGGAGAACGAGCATACCACGTCGGTCAATCGGTCTACCCCCATGACCTATCCATTTATTTAAGAATCGCTGACCTACAACATGAAAAAAATGGCGTATTACGATTAAGTGAAACCTCTTCCAACACAATTTTAAATTATGGGCTAAAAGTCAGAGCATGACACTTCTGTCAATGCTCCAGATAAAATAAAAGAAACGATTAATGTATCGCCATTTATGCCAGCTTATACATTAATGCTAAATTATTGTCTTATTTCCAAAACTACAAGGGGAGTTTGATCAACTCCTATAGGAAGATTGTTAACGCTTTGCACTCCATTCTATGACAACTGCAGTAGATGATAGATGACTTTGACCACAAACTACGGCACAGTATCAGTAAGTAAAAGCGGGGGGGGGGGGGGGGAATATACACATAGCTTGTTTGTCAGTACACACAGGAATGGCTAAGTAAAAAGATGATCATATGTATTTATGACATTTTGTTTGTTTTTAGGTCCTCTAAATTTCCCTCAGTATTTCCCTGTGTTAAGTAACATTCTGTAAAACATTCCTGCTAATTTTAATAAAGTAAAAGTTAATTTTTTAAAAAAGTATATTTTCGTAGTTAGCTGGTGTTTGATGGAAAACACGTTTCTACTGAATTTTCTGGGGAAATCAGACTTTTCAGAAACGGAAACTTTTTCTCCTTAAATGTATAGCTAATTAAACAGCCAATTATACATTTATATCTATCTGAGAACTGCTCAGATTCTGCCAAAGACAGCAGATCACAAAATCCCATCATATACTTGAACGTTTGTCAATTGTCAATTGAAACGACGCGTCCTTGTTTAGAAAAATAAACAGTAGCCACGGTTCGGTAAGTCGTATCTTTTCGCACGGACAGAAGCCAGAATTATGACACGTATCAATGCGACGAGTCAGCCGAGCACATCACACCAACACATTTGCCCAGCTCGCGTTGATTTGTACTATTGCTGATGTAGTGCCTCAATTGCTATATTTTTCAGTCCCTGAATGTATATTTTTAAATATCACTTCATGAATCGGATGCCCATATATGAAAAAAGTAACTTCAAACTTATTGTTCATCTTCCATCATTTATTATGCAAAGCCTTATAGATTCTCAATTTTGACGTTGTTTACTTGATTACTTCACTTTAGTACGTATGACTAAAGTCCTATATTTTAAATTACAAATTTCATATAAGTAACTGAAATAAAAATGCAGATAGTCCATACAGTCTGTACTTGAATCAAGAATGCAGGTAACATATCGTGCCATCCATTTATTTGGATCTCGCTTTCGAGGACAGTCGATGGCTCAGGTGGCCCCAAGGTTAGTTATAACTAGACGGGAGTTAGTATATTTAAATAATAGAGTAACTGTAATAGCAAACATTTCGGAAGCAGAGATGCAACATGTGAATTAGTCATTACAATTCTTTTATAAGGTGAGTATTAAATATTCACTCAGTTAGCTCTATTATTTTATTATTTAACGCTACAGTTTATTTCAGGTATTTTTAATTTGAACTTTATAATACTGTGACTTATCGGACTTGAAGGGGCCGATGTGGCATGAGTTCGGCTATGACTTCTATATAAGGCGAGGCCCAAACAAATGGATAACAAAAATGAAATAAAACTATTAAAATCGAATTTAAAATACTATTATTCATGTAACTATTTTTCACATTTTCAAAAAAAAAAAAAAAAAAAAAACGTATGACTGTCATTTGTGCATGTTCTTATATAAAAGGTGCATTTAAAAGGAAATTGTTGGTCGGTTCTAGTGGTGTAGTGGTAACCATATTTGCCTCTTAAACACATGATCGCGGGTTCAAACCCGGTAAGGATCGATGGATTTTTAGGGCGTAAAAATCCTAAGTATGGCTTCCTTCGGAAGGGAAGTAAAGCCGTGAGTCCCGTGTCGTACATTTACGGCACGATAAAGAACCTCGAGTTTGAAAGAAGAGACGTCTGAGCAAAAGTTGTCGACCGCTTCATGCCCTGAATTGAATGGGACGTTGATGACTTGTGATGTTAAAGAGCGTCAAAAGACTTAAAACCGTTTTACTTCAGTATTATGACATACTCGTATAACATATAAAGTAATAAAACTATATAGCAAACTGTTTGGAAAGCTGCCCCCCCATCGTGCCTATAAAACTGCCGTTCTTTTAGTTTAAATGATGTGACATGAGAAGTCATGCGACGAGGGGATGCGGGGAAAAAAGAACACAAATATTGTTAAATAAACGTTGGGAATATAGATAAATACTAAGCTCTCATAAGGACACCAACTCAGTTTAAAACGTGTGTGCTTCCAACTAACCGACTCTGCTCAATAAAACGTTTTACACGAGCGAACTGCCCAACTTATAGACCTCAAAAGATCCCGGAAGCTAAGAAATCTTAAAAAATAAAGAATAGTTGTCAGTAAATTCTTATTTATTTAAAAAACAAAGAATTATTCGAAAATTAAATGTTGAAACCATCAAACTGTTTGTGACCCTGATTTGTTTCATTCACTGAATGTGTGAACGACTATGATCGTGCTAAGGTTCTCATTAATTGAGTCACGCTAAGATTTCAAACTTCCTATCAGAAGCACCGTAGCACCGTCTTTTGTTTGATGTTATTGTTGGAACAGGCTGTTCATGTCAGTGTCCCAACGAGTAGATTGATTTCATGATATAAATCTTCTTAAGGACCGTTCCATCAACATTAAGAAGTATTAATGCATTTAGAGGTTTTTTGTTGAGTCACGCTAGTATTTTAAGATGACAAAGCTGTTTGTTCAAATGTTTGAATTACTAAATACATTTCAAGGGTTTTACATATCTTTGCATTTGAATAGGAAGAACATCCCGCGAATATCAACAAATACAATAGCAAACAAATTCAAAGATGTCCCATGTTAGTTAAAATAGTAGATAATGAGTTCTCTGTTTTCTGCCTATGTGACAAAAGAATTTGGTGTTAGAACAAGAGACAACTATGGAATGCAAAACATATGCAGAGCGTTGTTATGGTTACCTATGTTAGAATAACAAAAAGAGTTTATTTAGACCACGTGGCAAGATCGAATGAAGAAAACTGAAAATAAAAGCTGAAGGCAACTGGAAGAGTGACAAATATTCATGTTGTAAGACATTTCGTGGGGTGGAAAACTATGACGATGACCATGATAATATTTCTGAAATGCCTTAGTTTGATAAGTGATTTTTCAGGAATACTGCTTCAGTTTTTTTCATTTCTTATCTCGTATTACCGATGCTTCGTTGTCTCACAGCGAATGCCCACCATATTTGTTTGATATTTTAAATAAATAATAAAAAATATAAACCAAAAGCAGGTTTATCAAAACATTTTTGTTTACGGATGCTACGCATTAAGGAAAAGTTGTTTTTCATTAGTTTTGTTGTTATAATAATAATAATAATAATAATAATAATAATAATAATAATAATAATTTGTAATATGACATTTGCAGGCTCAGGCCCGTGTTAAATAAATTGTGCAGAAGGAGGAAAGGCATGGTACTTACGTACACTCAACTGTCACGAAATGTAACCTATACATGAATACATTACACTTTTTAAATGTTCTCAGAATATGTACGATATTGATCAAAGCTTAGATACACAGTGTCATGGCACTTATCAATACAACATTTTGCATAAGATTGCTTCATTTTATATTCGCCTCCTCTGTTCTCATGGTTTACTGCAGGTTTCAGGTATTTTTTAAAATATTTATCAGTACGTCATCTAATCTTCAGTGACTAGACCTTATGGCCTACGGACCAGACGAAAGACAAAACACTGACGCAATAATGGAGCTTGTGGTATTATAGAATTACACAGCGCCATCAGTTATTAAAAATAAAGGAAACGAGCAAGCAAATGATCTTATTGAGATCTGAGAGTGATCCATGCTCAAGCCAATAATCCTATGGTTGCGATTTTCGTCTTTTTCTCTCCCTTTCTTTTGTTCGTTTGTTCTTTTCCTCTTTCTCTTCATTTTCTTTCTTTCTTTTTTCATTTATTCCACCCCTTCTTCTTTCCCTCTAATTGTTTTCTCTCTCTTACATTGTTGCTTCCTTTCCTCTTTTCTTCATCCTTTCATTTTCTTTTTTGCTTTATTCTCTGTTTGCTTCTTTTCCCTCTTTTTCTTCCACTGTTTTTCTTTAAAAAAAATTCTGCATTTTGTCTTTTTCTTACTTACTGTGTCTCATTCTTTCTTTGTTTCTTTCACTAGTTTTTCTTCATTTTTCTTTATTCTTCCTTTTATTCTTTTTTTCCTCTCAATTTTTTTTCTTTTTCACCTTTCTTTCTCACTTTTCTCTTTATTTCTATTTCCTTTCTATTTATCTTTCCTTTCTCTTACTTTCTTCCTTTTCTTTCTCTTTTTCTCTTTCTTTTCTTCCTTTTTTATTTTCTTTTTGCAATTTAGTGCAACTTTGTCTTGCATAACTTACCTTCAAACATTGTTGACATATAACTGACTCCATATGGGTCCCAGTAACAGAGATATATAAATTATTAAATTTAAGGGTATTCTTCCTAAATATGGATACCTTTGGAAGGAAAGTAAAGCCGGGTCCCCGTCATAGATTTACGGTAGTAAAAGAACCTCAAGTCTGAAAGAAGAGGCCTCTGTGCAAAATTTATTGGCAGTTTTAAGCCCTGAGCTGACTAGAACGCCAAGGCCAGAGATGTTAAAGAGCGTTCTTAAATAAATAAATAACAGAGATCTTTCTATTTATTATATACCTTTTCATAATTGTAATACTATTTCTTTATCCATTCCATGCATTTTTTCATTGTTTAGATGCTCATGTTTGGAGTACTGACCTGTTTTATAAGAAGTCCCATAATGCACCTACTTATTTGCCTATAAAGAAATATACTTTTTTAAAAGCATTATCTTAAAATAATGAAAAAAGTTATTAAGTTTTAGACTTCTCATGAAAAATATATATATTTACTGAAATTATAATTTAATAATAAAATTATCAGAAAAGTAAAAATAACTATTAATTGTAATGTATAGGTGTGCAAGTGATATTCTTTTAAAAAGCAGCCATTTCAGAAAGAAGTGCAACGAAGTTTCTACTGAAAAAATAAATGTTCTTTTACTGCAAGAATTTTTAAAGATTAGACTTAGACAATATTTTTAAATAAAAACATGCAGGAAGCAGAGTGGTTGTTAATGAAAAAATATTGTAATGTAAACATTTACACGCAGTCAACTCGGAACTGTCGAAGATTTTGACCGTGAATGGGATCAGCTGATTTGCGTGCAAGGTGCGCGGAAATGGCGCCTCCAGGCGAGCTTTTGGAGCATATAGTTGGGAATTAATATGTTTTCGTAACCGAAAGAGAAGAGTAATAATCACAATAATAATGATAATAATGGGAATAATAAGCGGAGCTAAAAAGTGGAAACTGCAGGCACGACTTTTAGCAACAGAAACAGCGATGATTGTGTTAACAAAGCAACTAAGCGGTAAGCAAGCAACACCGTCCTTGGGCCCGATTTGGTTCGCTAGCTTCCGTCGCCTTGACTGCAGCAACCACTCACGTCGTACCGCACGATCTTCCAGCATCGAAAGTGAAAATTGAAAAGAAAAGAAAAGGAACTGCAGTCTGGAACCTTTTAAAGCGATGTGTCATATTTGCTTGGTTCGTTTAAACGTAAACAAAAATTCATCTGAAAGCTCGTGCAACTTTTTTTATAATTTGTTTTGCAGAAACTGTAACAGAAGACGAAGCTGGCTGAAACTATAAATTCTTTTTCTCATTAGATAGTGATGCAAACAGCTGTGATATATGAATTGTTTCTCACGATTATATGTCACATAAAGAGTAGATTTTTAACACATATTATAAAACAAAATAGCAAGCTAGGTATATATTTACATAACAACTAAAACGTGTTAATTGTACAATCAATCTCTAATTTTTTCTCTACCTAAGAAACAACTTTCATAAACTACAATATCATAACTCTTTCTCATGCTATGCAAACTTCAAAATGACAAATAAATAACACAATCAAAATTAAATTGACTAAAGCTCCTTTATTTCGTCGAAATAATAAGTAAGTGGAAGGAACGGAGGCTAGAGCGGAAAAAATTGAAACATGTGAATGCAATTAAACTACGGGAGTGTACAAGAGGCAGAAGCCTGCATTAAGACATTTAACGATAGATTGTTAAGATGAATCGGATTCAATACAAATCAGAAAGAAGAACGATCCCTGCACGATTTGCATCGTCTTAAATTGTTTGTGAAATTCGAATAGAAGCAAAAAATAAAAACTCTAAAGGGAATAAATCCTTTATTAATAAAAAAAGTAAACTTATCGATTACCAAACCTGAAATTTAAAGAATGGACTTTGTCTCTTCAGAAAGTACTGTGCACTTCCCATGTTTTAAAATTACTGCTTAACTCAAATTACTGCTTGGAGTTGGACTACTCAGTTTCTCGATTTCAATTTTATCTACCATTGAACTCAGAATAAAAGGCTTAGAACATGAGGTTAGTACAATGTTTATTTTCTTCACTTTCGATTAAAACGAAACGAAATTAAGTACTACTAAGTAAATTCATACGAAGTTTCATTGACCCGCCATTGTTGGGGTGAATATTTCCTTTTAATTTGACATATAGTTTCATTCTAATGATTTTATTAAAAAGTTGAAAGTGCTAGACGAAATGAGCGGGTGCGGTGTGGCGGAGGCTTGCACCTTGGAAGATGAGACTCCGCCGGCGTCGGAGTTTATCGAGAAACAACATTAGATGTGTGTGGATCCTGACCTCCCGGTGTCTATCTCAACTATCCCTACTAGTCTTTTAAAATGTTTTATTCAATAATGTAACGCAACAACATCCGTCTGTATAAAACTCCTGGGAATGTACGCGACTGCAAACCAGATCTCCAAAACGCAATACTAACACCAGCGCAATATAAAAGTTCCCTGCAAACATATTTAAGAATTAAGCAATATTTATAAGAATTTAAGCGTTGAAAATTTTAGGGTTAGAGCAACCAGTGAGGTGAAATTTATGAACTGCCACTCCAAATTAAATTAGAGTTATTATATTAATTACTTTTATGTAACTTATACTCATGAGTGTAGTATCCTTTCAATATTCTGTACATGTATTAATGTGTTGTGTAGGATGTGGTTTTCTTACCAGAGTGGAATCACTTCCTATTTTCTGTTCTTGACCTGAAAACGGGAACACAGAAACCTATTGCCCATTATAAACAATATTTGTATAGATGACCCAAGGAAAACAACCAAACGATATTTCCTGGAGAAATTCTAAGCAGGGTCCGTGGAAAATATGTTTCTTGGTGTACTGTCTGAAAGCCTTGCTGTTATTATAATAGGCAAGGATAGGCGTAATAAAACATGTGCTAGCTATGGAGATAAAATGACAGGTCGATAATCGAAGGGTAGAAACTAACTGTATATATGTTTGACATGCTGAGAGTCACGTAGACATTATTAGCCAATCAGGAAAAATAAGAAAGTCCGGGGAGAACTTACAGTAACGCGAAGTTGAGAGGTGATATTCCAGATTTTTCTTAAATAATATTTTAAAAGAATAAAGGGAGCGTCAGACTGACGTTTACTTCAGCTTACTATTATGGGGCTCAGGACCAGTCTTTCACCAGTTTTCGCGGTTCTTGGTCAAAAGCAGCTGCTCAACTCAGTTCGCAGTAGCCGTTGTCATTACGGAACCTGTTGCGTGTCATAGTTTGATCAGTCTTGTCAAGTTTAGCATTGCATCAATATTAGTTTTATTGAGTAAACATTCGGAAGTTTAGAGCTATTAAAGTGCGACAGGACGTCAGAGTGATCACCATAGGTAGTGCTAAATTGGCACATATTGCACAAGAAATTCTCCAAGGAGTAACGGTGTCTCATTACGTGGAATAAACTTTGATAATAGATCGTCCTACATATCATAACACTATATATCTTGTTAACCACCTCATTTCCTCACTCCTTTCCCTATGGTATCAAGAAGACCACATACATATCCAACAGAAGTCTCAGCCGAGGCAAAATAATAAGTCAGCGATAATAACATCGTCGGGAAAGGAACAACACTACCCCTGAGAACCAACCAATTAAATTAATTCCCGTTCCATAAATCGTCCCCATCAAACATATTTCTTTAATTTAGCTGCATCAGCAACTTCCAAGAGAAGCCGTCACAAACGTCTAGTATCAATTACACTCTCTGAAAACCACAAGCATAGAACGAATAGTAAATTGAATCGGGCGTTAGAAGTGGGAAGGGGCACAGCAAATTGCAGAGTCCTTAGGAGATTACAGAACGCAGGATTCGAGCAGTGAAGTACTGGCTACGAATTGTTCACGGAGATTAGACACGAATTAGAGCGATCTGCTATCGGGAGCAGCTGAGAACGGGGGGAAATAAGACGTGGGTTTCAAAATTAAGAAGAGTCTGGAAAATATAGAAATGGGTAACATTTGGATCGCAGAGTGGGGAAACAGAAGGGGAGTTTGGAAAAAAAAAAAAAAAAAAAAAACTTAAGAAACGCCCAAGGGACATTAATAGGCAGTTGACTCTTTCGGAATGCGCTGAAAAAGTTTAGCTAAAGATACAATCGGAACTGAAAATTGGATGGTGGATGGAACGTTACATCCAAACATGAGCAAAACTCTGCAATGAGGAAATCGATTGGTTTAGTTCAGACGCGTGGCGGATGACTGAAGTAACAGACAGAGAATCTACCCTATATGTAGGGAGAAAGAATCTTGGTAGCATATTCTGGCGTACTGCAAGGGGATGGAGGAATGGAGGAAGTGATACCTACCGGTCCCGTTTGTTAACGGGGGGGAGGGGGCAGTGGCAATGCTGGGCTTTGTTGGCAGATAGAAATGGAGGAAGAGGGTTAAACAAAGTGAGACAGCTCAGATCGGAAGAAACAGACAATCGGGAAGGGGGTATATATATACATATGTATAAATATATATACACCACACACACACACGTGTATGTATGTGTCGAAGTGTAAGCTTTTTATTTTTGTACTGTTTCCTTTTCTGCTTATTTTATTTATGTATTTCGATTTTTAATTAATATATAATAATTGCATTTATTTATTTCATTATTATATTTACTGATTTTCTTTTAAGAGTTAAATATTGTTTTTTGTAATTACCATATTTTCTAGTGTATTGGAAAAGCACGCAAGGTCTCAGGACCCAACATGGATGAGCTAGTCCAACATATTTTCTAAATACACCACTACTACACCACTATTACAAAAAATATAAGATTATTTTTCAAATAAAACAGAGGTGCTATATTATCATCTTCATTTAATTTATTAAATTTTTTTTGGTTATTTTAGTTTTATTGATCTAATTTATTTAATTGTAATGAATTTTTTTAATGTGGCCTTAAAAGTCGCTGCAGTAGTACTAGTGAGTGATATTTTAAAAAACGAGATAAAGGGAAACTATTGTAAATTTCGGCGCCACGTATGAAGGAAAAGGAATTACTTATTTGATTCTAAGCATTAATCCCAGACAATTGTTTTTAAAGATCCAGGATAATTCGGTATATGTGATTAACTGCTTAGATATTTTTGTGTTCATCTTCGTATTTTGAAGGTTATTAAAAAACAAAATTAAACTATTTTAGACAACTTTTGTGCAGATACTATCTAATTTTTGGAGACAAATTTTGTCTCGATATGGAAGTTGTTATTATTATAGAACGAAGTTTGGACACAAAAACATTGCTTAGATATAGTTCCAGGTTTAAGGAACGTTAGCTGTAGAATGCCGTTAGCTGTTTACTTTACTAGTGTACCTTTGGGTTCATACAGAGAAATGAAAGATGTCACGTGAAGAGAGCTCTGACTTGATATAAACAACACGATGCATATAACACCCGACTTAGTCTTATACATTCGGATTGGATTTGTTTTATTTAAGGACACTCTTTAACATCTCAGGTCATAAGCGCCCCATTCAATTCAGGGCGTGAAACGGCTGATAAATTTTGCTCAGAGGCCTCTTTTTTTCAGGCTTGACGTTCTTTATCGTGCCTTAAATGTACGATACGGGAACCACGGCTTTACTTCTCTTCCGAAAGGAGCCATACTTAGGATTTTTACGTCAGAAAAAAACCATCGATTCTGGCCAGGTTTGAACCCGCGACCTTGGGTTTAGAAGGCAAGTATGGTTATCACTACATCACCAGGACCGACTTTATACGTGTGGTTTTCGAAACTTCTGTCCCTAGTTATTACACAATAAAGTAAATAGAAGCACTCATTTTGAAACTTTCATCATCAGATTATCAACGCGCTACATCCTTAATGACTAAAATCCGGCGAGGGTCAATGGATTTTTATGTCGTAATATTCCTAAGCATGGTTTCATCGGAAGAGCAGTACAGCGCTTGAATGAAGCAACATTTATTGTCTGTTTCACGACTTGAATTGATTGAAACACTAAAGACCAAATATTTAAAGAGCGTCTTTAAATAAACATAGTAAAATGATGATGATGATAATAATAATAATAATAATAATACTAATAATAACAACAACAACAATTGCCTAAGTTTAAATCTTCGCCTTCTTTTCCATTAATTGATTGGATTATTATTATTTTTATTTGGTTTATTTACGGACGCTCTTTAACATCTCAGATCATCAGCATCCCATTCAAGTTAAGGCGTGAAACGGCCAACAACTTTTGCTCAGAGGTGTCTTCTTTCAGGCTTGAGGCCGTAAATGTACGACACGGAACCCACGGCTTTACTTCCCTTCCGAAGGAAGCCATACTTAGGATTTTTACGATTTTTACGGATTTTTAGATCCTGGCTGGGATCGAACCCGCGACCTTGGGTTTACGAGGTAAGCATGGTGACCACTACACCACCAGGACCAACTTAATGGATAGGAGTTAACCTATTTACATATCAAGTGAGAATATCTTGCCATAACCAGTGAACCGGCTGTGCTGCCTCAGTAGTAAAAACGGGCGCTAAACACCATAAAAAATGCGAACGGCCGATGCTTCTGTTTCCTTTTGGTCTGTAATTCAATAATATTTTTGGAAGTCTGTCATTTTTTGTATACTGGATATTTTCGTACTGATGATAACAAACTTTTGTTGCATTCTTAATGTTCCAATGGAGGAGGATAAATGTATCAGTTTGAAATCAGGAACCTCACTCCATATTCAAAATGTATAAGTGAAATTAGTTGTGTGTAGATATACTACTTTTATTTATCTGCACAACTTTCACAAAGTGCTACATTCACAACAGCATCCCCAGCTTCAATGCAGGCTTGACATCGTCGCACAAGTTCTGTTGTCGTTTGAACAATGTCAGCGAGAAGTCTTGCCAGAAGATCCTCTTCAGTCCCGACTGGTGTCTCGTACATGAGACTTTTCACATAACCCCGCAAGAAGAAATCAAGTGGAGTCAGACCAGATGAGCGACCTCCTTCCCATCCGCTTTGCAAGGGACATTCGAAGCAGAGGTTCACGAACAGTATGTGCAAAATGAGGTGGGACTCCATCATGCTGGAACCACTTACATTGACGAACATCAAGTGGGACATATTTCAATAACTCGGAGAGCAAGTCTGTCAGAACACTAGTGCAGTTAAGTGGGGAAGAAGTAGATAGGGGCCCATTAGATAATTATTGACTATGCCCGCACACAGGTTCTGCTCAAATCTGGGTTGATGACTCGTCACAACAGTAGCTTGCGGATTCTCAACACCAGTCATATCAATATTCAGCATTCTGTCTTTGAAAAATACATACGCAGGAAAGTTAGGATCCAAACTATACAGTGCTGCAGTACGCATTGGCTGAACACAACGCGCAGGTCCAAAGTCAGGAGTAGTCAACGCATGTACTTTCTGATGGTGATAGACGTGTAGCTGCTGTTCCGTATTACTTTTCTAGTACGCGACACCCATGTGCTGATTGAAGGCCCCGAGCAAGCACTTCTTCCATGGCGATATTCCGTACACTGCGTCGTTCTCCTCTTCGGTCGTTGTATTGTGGTTTCCCTTAACCGTTGGAACATTCGTGGAAACATGGTGTGGGTCGGATGTCTCGTACTTGGCCCGATATAACCTGTCAGCTCCCCTTCTGTTCCCATTGGCTTGTCTATACACCAGAAACATGTCTGCATATTTTGCAACAAGGCTGATCGACTAAACAATACAGACTGCTATCTACAGATCTTCACATCCGGACTGATCATGTCGGGCACAATCACGCCATCTGCATTGCAGTAGTGAAGTTTCTTGTCCCCACCCCTCTTGATGCACCCCTACACGTACACGTACAAACACTACTCCATGTTACATGATATCCCACAGCAATTCTGCTCTATAACTTTCGACTCTGTCGTTTTTGGACCAGGGTTCTGATCTCAAATTGGTACATTTGCCCTTCTCCATCGTCCCTAAAAGTTTGTATCACCAGCTCGGAAACACCCGGGTACATGTAAACCAGTTATCTTCCAAATTAATGATTCTATCAGTTAAGTTAAATATACTTCAATTTTCTATGATATTTACACTTCGTTGTTTATCTAAAACTGTCAATCCGGCTACTGAACATAGATATCTCATCTCTGCGCTTCGATTTTTCTATTATAGGATCTTTTTATTATACAAATTTCTCTAACACAAGTAAGTATAGGCCATAATCTTGCAAAAACTTGATTCGCTTGCACCTTCTTGTTTTACCCAAGTTGAAATGTATTACTTTGTCAACTTTTCTACTAAACTCTGCATTTGAGCTTTTTGGCACTTGCTTCTTGCAGCTCTAATAATTGTTTCATCACTTTTCAGTCCGCATGATAGGAAACCACGGAGGGACCTTGATCATTCAGAAAGATCCACTGTTGCGGAGGATAAAATAAAATGCTCTGTAATACGATTCCTGCCGGTGCCGATTTCTCTCATCGTGTCTTAATTCTCATTTTTTCTATCCTTGTTTTTGTTTCCTGTGGTTTCTCCAAGTTCCTCGTGCTTGCTACTGCCGGGGATATCACGTAACAGGATCATGGCGTCTCATCTACTTCCTCTCTTTGACGTGCTTGCTTTAACGTGCAGCAGGTGCTGTTCGCCAAAGCATTTCCAATCAATCCCAGGGTACTGTAATCGTTGCCTTCCTCTTTCCCCCTTCACCTTCAGTTCCACCAACAACGCCACAATCAACTTCTTCCACTCCTGTCCAACATGCTATTTATCTGTCCAAAACGAAGAGGTATATATGACTACATAATGATTAAATTAACGTTATAGTTCAAGGTATAACAACATAAACATTATCACTATTTTTAACAGTTCAGTGAGTGAAAACATCTTAACGGAAAAGAAAAAGACGATTTGGTATTAAACAGAAGAAATATTACTTGGTTTAATTAAACGTACCAATTTTGCTTGACATTCTATGTATGGAATTTATCTTATTTTTTCAACATAATTCTACCTTATACATACTCTATTAACTAATTGTTTCACTTTGAGACAGAGAATATTCTTGATTATTGGTAGGTACATACATAAGTAATAAGAAATTTATTGGGCAACAGGAAAGTTTTCACAATTACTGCTGCAACAATTACTGTTATAATTTCCCTCCTAAAAACGTAGATTCATTTATGGCCAACTCCAGCTCCCATCCCACATTCTTGTTAGCCTGTTCTCTGAACAAACAGAAGATTTTTTTTTTACGTATTGTTAAGTTTATAGAAACAGTTTTTTGCAGTTTTTTTTTAAAATCTGACCTTTTTTTTTTTTAAAAAAAAACTTAAATTAACACTAAAAATTACCTTCAAAAGCTCTAAAAGTTTTATCTGCTACTGACAACCTCTCCAGGATTGATAGCTGTCTGCAAGTGATGATTTTCTAGCGATTTATACCGCTCGTGTGTTAATATTCTGCACAGAGAAAAGTCCGTCATCCCGGAGCTGCGTAAACTAAGCGAATTCCTCGCCTAGTAGAGTAACTTTAAAAAAGAATATACAATCCAAATTATAACTCTATTAATTAATGAAATAAATTATGACATTATTGTGTGGTATTAGAGGAACAAAAGTTGAATTCTTGTAATCTATAAGTATTAAAAAAGAGAAATCACAATTTTAGATTTATTATTATTGAGATAAAACCACAAAAATTAATCGTATATTTTTAATTAAATAAAATATATTATCACTATTGACAAAGATACACTGTGTAGGTATTTTTAAACATTTTTTTAAATGTAGCCATGTTTATGAATTCAGCCTTTGATATCTTTCATTTATTAAAATAGAGAAACAACATCAAGTTTCGAGTTACATTGTGCATTTAAGATGTTCATATATTTCAATAAAACTGAAACATGTTACTATGTAAAAAGCAAATATAACAATACACAATCGAAAGTTTCATCAATTTTCATTGACTTTGAAATTTAATTGAAATGTTATTGTAGTAAAATCATTTAACGCAAGCGCTTTCTGAAGGTTATTAAAGAGCGCTCATACATTCAAATATAATTCTCACACACATATTAGATTAATAGTTCACATTTGCTATATATAAGAGAATATTATTTTTAAATATAAAACATATTCAATGTTATAAATGTAGTTTGTGCTGAAGTAATTTGTTCTTTTATTTTAAAACAATATAAAGAAAATCAAACGCAAGAGCACTTTTTAAATTTCAGTTTTCAAGTATACCGCTACTCTTAATGGTCCAATATGCACAATTTTCATAAAATAATGTTTGCCATTTTATTTAAATAATATATGCTGAATTTTGTCGCGTAGAAATAAATATTGGTGCCGTAGGAGCGATTTTTAAATTTTGAGTTTCAGGTAAACCCTCACTACTAATGACCCAATTTTCCTGATTTTCAGAAACTATTTTTCTTATTTTATCGGAGTTTCTTTGTAAAAAATAAACATTAATGCCACTAGAGAGATTTTTAAATTTTGGGTTTCAGGTAAACCCCCTGCCTTCCAAATATTCCGATTTCCTGGTTTTCAGAATATACTTTTCTTATTTTAAATCAGTGGCATATACCAAGTTTCCTTTAAAAAAAATTAAATTGCGCAGCTGGAACTATTTTTAAATTTCGTTTTAAACTTCACTCGTTTTCCAGGTATATGCTTACTCCTAATAGCCCAATTTCCCTGATTTTCAGTAATTTATTGTAAAGAAATATACCGCGTTTCACTGAAAAACAAACCAACAAAAATTGCGACCGCTAGAGCGATTTAATTTTTTAAAAAAAATGTTCGCTTTAGGTTCCCACCTTCAATGGTCCAATTATATTGGTTAACGTACTCGACGAATCGATTGTTAATTGTTATATACTGAGTTTAGTTCAGAAAATAACAATTGCGACCGGTAGAGCGTTGACGGACACACACACACACACATATACACACACACAGAGGCGCCAAAAATGTATACACACTTCAAGCAAAGAAAAAACTGTGTTAACATAACAAAACAATTCACACAAATAGAAATGATGACTTTTACACTTACAATAGTTGCTTAAAATGCCCACCATCGACGTCGATGCACTTTTGAGTACAATTGAGCAATGTTTGCGAAAATGTCCTCAGCGATTGCCGCACATGTCGTTTCAATTTGTTGCTGTGCGAGGTCTCTCAGGTCTGCCCTTGTAAACATCGCATACGGTACCACGAGTCTCAAATTTGTCTCGAATGCGTGCAATTGTTACTCGCATTGGCTGTTCTGCTCTGTACACACGTCTCCATTGCTTCTGAACTTCAACAACATTCTCGGTTTTCCAGTATCACTTCAAAATTGCTTTCCGCTGTTCAAACGATAATCTTGGCTCCATTTTGTTGTAGCAACACTAGCATAAGTAATGTGAGTCACATCTGTTTACAGAACATCATATGATAATCTTGACTTTGTTTGTTCATTGTTGATTTACCGGTCACGTAGCAAAGCTATCATAATGTATGTGAGTCACATCTGTTTACAGAACATCATACAACACATTACTGTTGTTTTTCGGTACAACTTTGAAATATATTAAATAAATATCTACTGTGAAAGTGAGTTTACATTATTGGCACCATTAGATATTTTCTTCTTCATGTTCAAGCGTTTGTTAAGTCATCGGAGTTATGTCTTTGGCTACACTCGTACTCATGGAACACCCGAACAGTCTTAACCTCAACAGTATTTGTGTCTGTTCCTTCTGAGCTGGCACACAGGCAGTTAGGTGATAAGGAACTACTGCATGGTGAAGCCAAAAGACTTTTTCCTTACGTGGTGGCGAGTGAAATAAAGCTCCTTCCCTAGCATGGTGACTCAGGGTTGTGTAAGGGCCTACCTTGTTTAATTTGTTTGTTTCAGTAAAATACTAAATCTTACATACACATTTTGCTACATTTCATGTTAATTTTGTAATAGTGTGTACACTGCCAAGCCAGGTCGTAATAATTATTGTACTTTTAATTCTGTTGAGGTCTGCAGCACATGCATTGCTATAAAGCAAATCTTTTCTAGTGTTTTATTAGGAATTTTAAAATAATCATTAATCTTTTATACTTTTTCAATACGGTATAATAATTTGTGTAACGCAATAGGCCTTTTGCAATAAACACTTTTTATTTGCTTCATGTCGTTACATAAGACAATTTGTTTGAAATTAATAAACCATTGTTAAAAAAACTTCAATGTGGCTAAATCTCTTGCAACACTTCATTCGATCCGATGTATCACCTCTTCCTAATAAAGGTAGCAGAGCAAAAATAAATGTGACGCAAGACAAGAGATTTCTCTCTGTTTCTATACTATTTTGAAAACAATAACAATACAGACTTTCTTGAACTTTTCTACTTTAAGCGTTTCTTAAGATGAAAGTTATATACAAGTTTGGGAAACAAATCCCACTATTTGTTTCTTAGGAAATGTGGGAGTTAGGCTTTTTTCATTTATTAACATGGGTTTCCTGGAATTCATATTATAAGTTGTTTTGTAATAAATGTTTTATCCTCAGAAAAAAGAAAATCAGCCTTACTTCTGACTTACTATTGACTTATTTCTGACTTACTACTGACTTACTTCTGACTTGCTATGAGCATACCTCTGACTTCAGAGCGAGAAGGAGTAACGACTTCTTGGGTGAAGAAATCTTTCTTGATTTCTTTATTATGTTCCGTAAATGTTTGAGCTTTTAATTTGTGCAAATGCAAAGCAAGCACGCGTAACATTAATACTTGATATTACTTTGATTATTGCATTTGCCATTAGATTTCTTCAAATTGCAATTGAAGGCATGTAATAGTAATGCTTTATATTACTTTGCTTATTGTGCTTTGCCATTACCTTTCTTCACTATAAAGAAATATTGGTAAGCATCGTACGTCTGTCTGTCTCTTTGGTTACAATGTGTTACGTACACTTCTTCTCCCTGTAGCTCTCTTTTCCGACCACATACTGCGTGTTTGTTTCCTAACTTCAATACATGCGAGAATACCGCATAAGATTTTATATTTATAACAAGGAAGCAGACACACACAGCTCATTGCATTATCGTATAAATATACACTAAAAAGGGCAAAGATTGCAAAAATGTACATTTATTAGTTTTTGTTTGTATCTTTAAATTTTTGAAAGTTGTGATGAACAATTTAGGTTGGAAAATTAGGATTTTAAAGTTTTACGGTTCTGCGACAGTGGGAGGTTTTTAAAGAGGGTCCGCAGTCAAGGAAAGGTTTAGAAGCGCTGCTAAATGCAAAATATATGATAAAAACAAACTCGGCATTAAATTTAGGTAAATAAGATTGTTTTTATCTGTATCTCTAGCGTGTATTGTATATAAAGGCTTTTATTATTTTTATGATTAGTGTTTAACGCCCGTTTTTACTACTGAGGCACCACAGGCGGTGGACACTGAAGATACATGAGATGAAATGATATATTGAGAAAGGTTTTTTTTTTTTTTTTAATAGAAGGAAACGTTCCAAACCTGAGTTTACGGCACTTTCTCGACATTAGCCATTTATGAAGGATGAAAACTTGGAAAAATACTCAATCAGGGAGGACGGTCCTGGCGGGATTCGAATCCCAGACTCCCGCTCACGAGTCCTGTCTTAACGACCTCGGCGGTCTAAAGTTATTAAGGATAAATATTACAATTATACGTAATTTGCGTCCTTTAGAGAACTACTGATTAGTCACACGAGCTAAAATGACCATTTTCTTAAAGCGCGATGTTTCTAAGCCGAAATGAAAGAAAACAACACACATGTTGAATACCAACCAGTTCGCCCACCGTGTCAGTCACGCAAGTAAAACGAAACACGTCTCCGGCTGTTCACACATGTGCCCTTGTGACTCAGCTTGGGAAAGATTCCATTCTCGCAAGTCACTCGACTCAAACTTTGAACTCATTTCCACCCACGCCAGATACCCGCGCAAGGAGTGAAAATATTTTATCAGCGTTGCCCTCATGTTCTCATTCTTACTAAGGATATTTATTTTAGCGCGTTGGCAGCAGTGATATGTCATAATTTTTTTTTCTGCTCTGCTCAGATCGTGTCTGTCCGTGACCGGTCATTTGGTCATGCTCTATATCTTTACAGTCATTCACAGAATAAAATAAAATAAAAGGTGCTATGCGAAAGAAATAAGTGTCGCCTTTCCAGCTTACATTCTCCGGAAATTGCACAGTCCATGCATGATGGGGGGGAAAATGAAAGGAAAACTGGGAAAAGTGACTTTGGTTCTTTGCTTGGCGCAATGCAACGTTGTCTCACTTTGTGGCTCATCAACGAAGGTGAAAGTTAGCGGTCCTAGAGATTTTATAATGAAGATGATAACGGTTTGAAAGTGACCGTGACTGTTTCGGATGACTGGGTCACTTAATATACAGGTCCATGAGTATAAATGGCTGAGATGTAGATATGCAGTGGTTAGAGCGAAAGAGTATGCAATAAAAAAAAATGCGAAGGTAAGACAACTAGGTTTACCTTTCATGGATAGAAAATAGTAAATAATGGCAAGAAAGTACGAAGGATGAGTGAAATGAAGAATGAACAAGTTTTCTTCAATTTTAAGAAAAAATTATCTGTTGAAGGCTGTAGGGTGGACTGGTTTCGCAGCATTGTCGTGCAGAAGGCGAATAGATGTCTCTTGCTGCTCGAGGTTTCCGTAGTAGTTGGTGTTTCTCTCTTTGAAATTGACTAACTGAATCCCCTTGCAGTTCCAGAAAATTAAGGCCATGCTCTTTCTTCTAGATTGGAGAAATCCTAGCCTTTCCTGCAGGTTTACAAGGATTTCTTTTTTAAAAAAGGACGATGACAAAGGATCATTGTTTCATCCTCTGTCACAATTTATTGGATTGGATTGCTTGGGGTTAAGGAGGATATTTCAGTACTTCAGTCTTGTTCACGGCTGGCCGTTTGTGCCTAGGCCTCCAATACGTCACCTGCGGTAGGAAAGAATATGCTCAGGGGGACACCTGGCGGCCAGAATTCACGAGCAGGGACGTAGACTGGTTCCTAACTGGTTTTCAGATAGAATACTCCGACTCAGGTGAAGTTTTCCCTCTACCTAAATAAATAAATTCTGAAATACTCCATCCCGGTACGCTGTTTCTTACACCGGGATGTGTACTGCAAACTTATACACTTTATTTCTAAATTACAAAATTACATTCATACATTATTATTTTTCAGATGATAGTAATACCTAGGTTACAATTAGAAATTTACTACAATAATAAAAATAACAAAATTATTTCCTTCAACTACTTACTAATTGCTGGAGACCAGCTATTTTCTTCTACTACTTCCACTTAATCTTTAATTTTAAATTATTAAACTACTAATAACTTGAATCTGGTAGAAACTGTACTGGTGACCAGTAAATTCCTTACATACTTTTATTTTACTACTTATATGTATCTATTCCTGTCTATATTTGTATAAATATATGCGATATTATATCTTATATATTTCTTTATTTTCCATATTATATCATATTATCTTTCTATATTATATCATCTTTATAAATAAATTCGTGTAAATTTCACTTTACATCTTATATTAGCCATTTTTTCAACACTAATTATATTCTTTGTTTGATAATCTAATAGACTTTTATCAATGCAACATTTATCCTACCAATTCATTAGTTTCACATTGTTAACAACAGAAATAACTATATCACTAGCAGTATTAATAATAATAATAATAATAATAGTTATTATAACAATTTTATTGTATTTTACTTTACTTCTTCTTCTTCTTCACTCTTTCGCCATACCCTTTTTCCACAATCACTTTACCATCCTCTCATTCTATAAACACAACACTGTTTTATGTCCTATTAAAAGTTCGCTTTACACTTCTATATTGCATTTGTTTATTTATTCTTTATATTCACATACAAGTTTAAAACTATTCTTACAATTTGCACCCCTAACTTCACTTCACTCCACATCACCCATATCTACTACATCATTACACTTCAATATATTATACCCCTCTCACTCTTTATTATACTTCGCCTCCACTCTTCAACAAGCTCCTCTAACTTCCATCCTCTACATCTTCGCTAAGGCCCCCAACAACTCCTTCAGCTCTTGCTGCCTCGTCATATTCTTTCTCTCTTCCTCTTCTTCTCACCGTACCTTCCTTCTTCTAACTGTAGGTTTGTTCATTATATAACTTCTTCTATCTCTTCCTTCCCATCTCCATCAATCTCCCTTTCCACCGCCATGGGTGGCCAAGATCGTTAAGGCGCGGATTCGTGAGCGGTTCGAATGCCAGGACCGTCCTTCCTGATTGAAGTTTATTCCAGGTTTTCCTCAGTCCTCAAAAATGGCAAATGCCCGGGAGGTACCTAAACTTAGGCCTGGAACGTTTCCTTCCTTAAAAAAAAAAAAAAATCCTTTCCCAATATATCATTTCATCTCATGTATCATCAGTATCCACCGCCTGTGGTGCCTTAGTAGTAAAATTGGGCATTAAGCACCATTGAAAAAATCTCTCTTTCCTTCTTCTTCTTCCTCTCCCTCTTCTTCTTCTTCTTCTTCTTCTTCTTCTTCTTCTTCTAACGTGATTTGAATAAAAGTTTCATTGTGAATTAGGCGGTAAATTATTTTTCTGTTTTTCTATATTTAATATTCTTAATCTTTCCGATCTTCTAGCTCAGCTTTCCTCTACCAAGGAGCTGAAGTTCTCAGAAGAGCCATTTGCTTACCGGACGCTGGGGCAGAAACCTTTATAAAGCGCAAACTATCATCATAGTGCGCCACTCCATCTCGCGCTGCATCTTTTGACCCTGCAACAGAACCAACCGAATTTCGTGGAAAGTAAAGATCCATCCCAGCATTCCCCTAAGCGATCAGGGGAAACCATAAAAAAGTCCAAAAGATATACCCTACCAAATGGAGTTCGAAACTTTAATTCCTGGGCCACCCCATTGGGTCTGTCGCAGTTGATTTCAGAACTTCCTTTCTACTTGGTTGAACGAGGCGATGTATTTTTTATAAAACTTAAAATAAAAATTAAATTTTCAGTAAAAATACTAAATACTAAAAATACTTTAATGGAATTAAAGAACGAGAACCGTACAGAGTTTATTTAAAAAGCTGATTTAATTTCAGCACTCTACTCGATATTATTATTAAACTCTCGAGAGAAGTCCCGGCACCATCTTGCACATGCAGATGATCATGTAGAATCCTGAAGACCTCAATTTTGAACTCATCAACCTTGCAGTGATTTCCTTCAGTTTTAGTCCGGCCACTCTACACATTTTCAAAAAGAGCAATGGATTTCCTCAACTGGTCAACCCCCAAGTGATTCATCTACAACATTTCATCATCTCTGCAGCACGCACTGTATTTTTATTCTTTTTTTTAACACTTATACAAGAAGTTGTACGGTATACGTTGATACCTGAGCATCGAATCGAATTTAGGAAATACGTCAAAGAAGTTACCCTAAATGTAACCGGGAAAGGTAGCTTCATTTATGAGAGAAGAGTTGTGCAAAATGTATTGAAACAAGTAAATAAACAAGTGTGTAATGCCCAACCAAAGTACATCGCACATTGCCGTGGACAAACAGATCAAACGTTTAATGGAAAAGCACAACAAGAAAGTGGCATAAAACATTAATATCAAAAGCTCTTGCCTTGCAATCACGCATGTAAAGAAATTCAATGGAGAAGCACAAGAAGTAAGGAAAATATTAATATTTCCATGTGCATGCTTTCAGTTCGAGCAACAAATAAATCTAATAGCAAAGGACAATTTGAAAGTGACTTAAAACATGAATATGAAAATGTGATTGTCTTGCAATTACATAATGTTTAAATCCGAAAATAACCGCAACGGGTGGCCGAGGTCGTTAAGGCGTGGATTCGTGAGCGGGAGTTCTGGGGATCGAATCCAGGAAGGACTGTTCTACCTGACTGAGGTTTTTCCCAGGTTTTCCTCAGTCCTCATAAGTGGCAAATGCCGGGTAGGTACCCTAAATTTAGGCGTAGAACATTTCCTTCCCCCCCGAAAATCCTTTCCTAATATATCATTTTATCTCATGTATAATCAACGTCCACCGCCAGTGGTGCCTCAAGTAAAAACGGATGTTAAATACTTTTAAAAAAACTGAAAATCCTATATAATATAATAAAGAAAATGAAATTAGTACAATGGATAATAGGAAACTTACACAAATGCCTTGGTCAGTGGATGAAGCGCGGGGAAGGAGCAACAATCCTATACATTTGGAATAACTGGCCGAAAGATGTGACGTCATCATTACTAGAAGGTATACTGCTATTCCCTATTCGTCCTTAGAATAATACCAATCAAAACAATGTCACGTGACATGATGTCACTTGCATGACTGTGTGCAGCCAAATACAACACAGTAGCAATGCACGCAAAGAAAGTAGTTCCACGATAGCAATCTGAATTTGAGGATGGATTTAGTAATAAATAACATCTGCTATACAAAAAAAATCAATACTTATGACTTTGATTTAGTTACTGCTGACTGAATGAAGTTGCATTTCAAAGCTACAAATTTTTGCGCTACAACTACCAAGATGTAGCTCGCCAGATTCGACAGTTGTTTAAACAATGAATGCCGCTGTTTCTAAGGCGACATATTATGTAAAGAATAAGCTGGGCAAGCCTTTAACTGGCGAGAAAATAATTACTTTAAACGTGTTTTCAAAGTATCCGGCACTCGCAATAAAGGAGGTAGTAAACCTAACCTCAGAAATTATGGGTCTCTTATCATTACATCGCTTATACTTACCACGTATTTCTGACAATAGGGAGTATTCATGGCGCGAACTGCGGAAAGATACTTGTTGTTTGTTGACATGATCACTCTAAGGCCCCATTCACAATGAAAATTAAACGCAAACGTAATAACATAATACTAACACTTTAACTTAGTACCTAGTATGTAGGCATGCACAGTGAAAGACGCAAACGTACGTGTTATCCAATCAAAAATAAGAACAAGCGAAGATCAACTAACAGCTATTAGAAAATGGCTGCTTCTGAGCAGACGGCGGTAACGTTTATGCATTTGCAAAGTGCAGTAACTAATTCAGCACTCTATGCCATAACTTTCAAGTGCAACTCCTGCTGCTAGCTGCTGCAAGTCCCGAGCGACATGGGAGAGAGCCGAACTACTGTGTGTAACTTTTAAACACAAATTGATAAGTGATTACTAGGCGGGTAAAATATTGTAACGATGGCAACTCTGCCCTTATTGGAATTTGCAATTAATTCATATATAATGCCAACTTCAGGTCAATCCTAGAAACCGGTGGACCCAGTAGTTTTTCGTAAATATATATTGATAGGGACGGGTAAATCACTGTAATGGTGGCAAATCTCCTTTGATTGATTCATAAACATCAATTTATGGCGCATTTTGTGTGTGTTACTATTCGCTGGAAAGTTTATCTTCAAGCTCACTACCCTCGGCTCTCTCCGCCGTTGCTCGGGACTTGCAGCAGCAAGCAGCAAGAGGTGCATTTTATATCCGTTCTCCGTATATGGCTAAATTCTACCATAGAGCTCTACAAACAGAGCAGCTGTGTTCTGATTGCTGATTTCATAAGTTAAAGTTAGACATAGACGCAAAACCTTGGACCTTGCAAGCTTCCAAGTTTACGTCTAATTGTACCTTTATTTTTATATTTACGTGATTCATTGTGAATGGTTCCATTATAATACACAGCATATAGCTTTTATGTATAACTTTCATTGCAAATGGACCCTAAGAGTGAACAGATAATAGCCTGGACAAATCGGGAGAAAGGTTACGGGGAGATGGTTACCACATTGATGAGACAAGAAAGAAAAGGAAAACAGGAATTTTGAATATAAAGGGAAGCTTCACCATATACTCCATTAAGCGATTTCTAATTCTATTGAGTTTAGCAAACAACATTAAATGGATTGAGCCAGCCCTTGTGGTCAGATCCTCGTCGCGTAAAATGGGTAATTTCAAAACTAAAAAGAAGGGGGGAGGTATCAAACATTGAATTTTTGAGTTGCTGACGTTGCAGCAAGTGATGTGGATCTTGAAGAAGTTGATGCTGATGCTTGATAGAAGGTTCCAAAATTCTAGTTAGTTGCATTTTTATTACATATAATGCAGAGGGCATGCTGTAAGTTATCGCTTTGTATGACTCTTTCTTAATTTTTATGAATAAATAGCAAAATGATAAACTCAAAAACAGTGTAAGTCAGTTTGTGCTCATAAGTTACAGTTTATTGTGTTTTAATCGTATCCCATTGAAATTGCTTGCTGTAAATTCTTTTTTTATGTTCAATGTGTTAAGTTTAGGGCGAGATTTCAGTTTTATTTAGGCCTGTTGTAAAATTTTACTTCACGTAGTTTTTCCTAAATGCTGTAGAATTAATGCTGGAGTAAAACAAATTATCATTACCGCGAGGTATTACATTTTCAACGTTATGACGTCCATATTCCTCTATTTACTCGTATGCTCTATTGCTGAATAATACAAATTAAAAACAAGGTTATGTTTGTCACAAAATATTTTCCTATTATTGCGCTGCAAATTGGTCAAGTAAATAACATGGAACCTACAGAGTATAAGGGGAATAAAGGAGAGGACTCGAGACGAAATATTATAATACTCGGAGAAAAAATAAAAAAAACTTGATTAATGAACTGTGTTGTTATGCACCTTAATGATCGATACTTTATTCTTCCTCGCCTCCACATCATAAATCTACTGCCTCATTCAATACTCTTACCCCATCTCGTGAGAGCCCATGGCCATTATACTCTTAGAATAACAAACAGAGGTCATTTCAGCCTTCACATTTTATCGGCGGTATTGTTTCTGCGAAGTCGATAATTTATCTTTAGGTTTATTTGTTAATTGATGTGCTTCAGGGCTATTCATTATATCTGTGCTTCTTTAACCATTTATTCTACCTTCATATTTAATGTGCAATAACTATTAAACATAATGTCGATTCTTAATAATATTAACCCCCCCCCTCAGAGGATAAATCACGGCAATATTAAAAGCAAATACGACCAGTGTTTAGAGCGATGGTACATTATACACACTTTGTTAGACATAAATACAATTTTGTTACACTCTTGCATAATGATTACATATGTAAAAAACCAAAAGAATGAAAGAAAAGAAAAGAAAATTATATATTATTTTTTTAACTATGGAATGTTTCGTTCACTTTTGGCCCTTAATTAATTTTTTTCGTAACTTTAAACTTAATATATTTGACATTGACATGTTAAAAATGGTTGCTCTGGAAGGCATATCTACATTAGTACATGGGCAGTCACTCAATTTCCAGTGTTTTCTTGCAGTTCCCCGAAAATCCCTCAAATTTCCCTTTCATCGTGCCTATAAGAAAAACTCTGATTGGACAATGTCAGGCGATTTCAGGGTCTTCAAAGAAGAAATCAATTTTAGCCTTACTGACATTGCAAGTTGACAGGTGGCGCCATTCTATGAAAATAATCACTATGGATTTCCTCTTTTTCCAAGTGATTCACAAACTCATGGACATTTTTAATGTAATTTGCGGTATTAGATAAGGCCAATAATGTTTACCGGTCCATACCTTGCTGTCCTGTATTGCTCGCGACATAAAGGCACGACTGTTGATATCCCATAACAAGAGCACAGTCAGATACGTCACACTTCCGCTAGGACGGCGTGAATACAGTCTTCACGGGGTAGACAGTAGTATGCCACTCATATTCTTCCGTAACTATGCTTCTAATGCGTTAAGGTATGTTGGTGTCAAATTTTACCGAATTATGTTCATAAGTTTGCAAATTATAAGAAAAAATATAGAGGACTGAGAGCAAATGAGATTTTTAAAACCAATTTGAAATCTGAATGAGATAGGACAATCTCGAACCATGTACCTTCTTATCGCGTTGAGTTCTTCCCTCTGAGCTATCGTATCCTGTTCAACAATAACCATCCATTCTATATACATGGAGATTTCTAAGGTTATTTCATTATTGAGGCTTTACCCCTACTCGTAAGAAGTGACTCGAATTCTTAAGTACTTGCAGTCAGGTTTTATAGTTATCCACATTGTTAGAGTTCTATATATGAAATGTTCCTCTTTGTTTACCTGATCTTAACTGTGAAATTTAAAATTCTAATCTTGTTACTAATAGATTTATTATTTCCTTATCGTTTTGAGTTATATTCTCGTTTTTTGTGCTTTGAACAATAAAACAATTTTGGGAATAATAGAAAAAATGTGGAGTAGTGTTTAACGCCCGTTTTTACTACTGAGGCACCACAGGTGGTGGACACTGGTGATACATGAGATGAAATGATATATTTTTTAAGGAAGGAAACGTTCCAGGCCTAGTTTGGGTACCTCCCCGGCATTTGCCATTTATAAGGACTGAGGAAAACCTGGAAAAAATCTCAGGCAGGGTGGATGGTCCTGGCGGGATTCGAACCCCAGACCTCCCGCTCAGTCTTAACGACCGGAGCAGTGATAGAAAAATAGAAGTATCCCAGTAAATGTTAAGAAAAATCCACTCAAGTCAATAAGATCAAACTTAGAAACTGCTGAATACGGTTTCGCCTTAGCCATTTCTTTGAAATTATTAAAAAAATAAAGTGTTTTTAAATAATTTTTTGTTGCTAATGTAGTGTTTTGGTTTATATGGTGCTTCTTTTGTTTCTTGCTTGTTAATAGTATTAATTTATAACCTTTCTGACTGTAGAGTACGGGAAATAAACCACCAAGGGTGGCCGAAGTCGTTAAGGCACTCACTGACTGGTGAGCGGGAGGTCTGGGGTTCGAATCCCGCCAGGACCGTCCTCCCTGACAGATTTTTCCAGATTTTCCTCAGTTCTCATAAATGGCAAATTCCGGGGAGGTACCCTAAACTTAGGTATGGAAGCTTCCTTCCTTAAATAAACATCCTTTCCCAATTTATCATTTCATCTCATGTATCGTCAGTGTCTACTGCCTGTGGTGCCTCAGCAGAAAAACGGGCGTTAAACACTATTCAAGAAAAGGGGAAACAAATGTGAATATTTTCAGAAACTATAAAAACAATTATTGGAGAATTAATGGCTAGACACTTTTAAAATAAACACAAACTGTTACTAACAAGAGATTTTGCTCTTGAGAGAATTATTTAAAATAATAATGTTAATTTGTCACAACATAAAACACTTTTATTTGGCCACATTCCATCAAATGAAATGTAGCCTCTACAGAAATGAAATATAATAATGTAATGTATGCTACAAAGTTTAATTAGTAAAATTAATGTATTGAATAGTTGCTAGGTTATGTTATCGTTAAATTACATATCATTATTAACTTCATGAAATAATTTGCGATTGCCTATTACGATCTGATGGTAGTTGAGTATACAATTACGTCTTTAGCAAAGGTATAGTTTGCAGTGGAAAGAGAAATCTTACCTAAGAAATTGCTGTGTATCTTGCTATCCATGACAAGCAATGCGATTGTTTATACAGATTACACGTCATGCAATCCAAGTTGTTTTTCTTCAGCATGCAGCCCATATGCATGGAATTAAATTGCCCATACTCCAGGTGGATGTTTATCAGGAATCCTACTCTGATCTGATTCTTTCATTTCCAACTTATGTTGTACACATGGCTAGTGTGAATTAATTATTTCTAAATATAAATTTATTCCTAGGTCGTCTCCTTGGTCTAGCTGTTAGCGTTGCTGACTGCTGGCCAGGAGGTTCAGGTTCGATTCCCTGCACCTGTTTAGGAATTTTTATGTTAGGGAGATCTAGAACGGGTTCCACCCAGCATAGTGAGGACAATTGGGGAGCTGCCTGCTTTTCGATCACGAAAGTTGCTCGATAGGAGATCGGTGGAGTGTCGGCATGCTGATCATATGCCCGCCCCCTTGCAATACTGCCATCTATCAATGAAGTCATAAGAACAAGATAGAGATAACAGAGGTCGCCGCGGCAGCCAAGGCTCACCTCAGGCTATAGTGCCAAATGAGAAGAAGAAATTAACTCTCATATAATTGGTAGTTAAACTAAAAGCCTGGGCCGTAAGTACACGAAGAATTGCGAATCACCTCTTAAGGAACAAACCTTGGGGTATAAACCCGAGACAGGTTAACAGTTATATATTTGGAGGAGGACATGGTAGCTCAATTGCTAACGTCAGCTCGGAAGGCTCAATATCCGTGGTTAGAATCCAGGCCTTGATTCTAATTTTTCCAGTGTGATTCTGCATTTCCAACTTATATCCTACTAATAATTACTTTGATATCCGAATAATATGTAATTTTGTGTAAATAAGTACGACTTGTTTGTTAATACGAGGGTCATTCAGAAAGAAATGCCCCACATTTTCCCCCCAGTCGATACCTATGTTATGTATGAATTATTTAAGTTTCCTGATTGCGCGTGCAAAATTTCCGTTTCCTCCGACAGATAACGTATTAGCAGCAGCAATGTTTCAAAATGGCGTCTGTAAGTGAAGCATGTTACAAGCAGAGTGTCGTCATTGAATTTCTCACTGTGGAGAAAGAAACTGTGGGGAATATTCACAAACGTTTGTGTGAAGTCTATGGAGCATCTGCAGTCGACAGAAGTACGGTTGTCGCTGAGCACAGAGGGTGAAGCCATCAGAAGACGGTTCGGCGGAGCTCCAAGATTTGCTGAGGGCGGGGGTCACACCTGACATGTTGCAGCGTGCTGATGTTCTCATTTGCCAGGATCGACGCATTACGACTGGACAGTGGGCGCTGAAGCTGTCAATCAGCAAAGGAAATGTGGATGCAGTTATCCGCACTCTTGATTACTCAAAAGTGTGTGCAAGATGGGTTTCGGGCTGTCTTATGGTGGAACACAAATCTCACAGAAAAAAACATTTCTTTTGAAGCTGAGGGGAGATTTCTTGCCCCGAATTGTGACAGGTGATGAAACCTGAGTTCACCATTTTCAGCCCAAACGAAACGACATCGATGGAATGGCGTCATTCTCGCTCTCCATAGAAGAAAAAATTCAAAACAACTGCTTCCGCCCAGATAAGGTCATGGTCACTACTTTTTGGCACTGTGAGAGTATGATTCTCATTGATGTGATGATAAGAGGCAGCACCATTAATTCAGAATCATACGTCAACACATCAAGTCGCTTCCAGACTTCGACGCAATAACAACTCAGGAGATGTTCTGATTCAATACGATAACGCTCGGCATCACACAATTTTGAGGAGTTCTGAACACATCACGAAACAGGGTTGGATAGTGTTATCCCATCCACTCTGTAGCTCTGACCTAGTTCGCTCGGGCTTACACTTGTTTGGGTCATTAAAGGATGGCATTCGTGGAAGATTTTTTGCGGACGATGAGGAGGTGATTAGCCCAGTGAAGAAATGACTTCGTGATCAGAAAAAGAATTGGTACCGACAGGGCATACATGCCCTTATGTCTTGCTGGAGGAGGGCTATATATATATATATATATATATATTTATATATATATATATATATTTTACGTAGGAAAATAGGGTGTGTGTAGATAAAACATCATTTTTTTTCATGTGTGTAATACAATGTGAGGCATTACTTTGTGGGCGACCTTTGTACTTTCCAAATTAGGCATGTTTAGTTAACTGAGAGGGAAATATATTCTTTAGAAATAGCGTAACTATAGATGAGGCATTAAACATTTAGAAGGGAGCATGTATGCCTGATCCACCGTCTACAACGGTGTGCTACTATGGTCACCAGTTCCCATGACATGTTCTTTGAGCTTTGAGCTTTAATAACGAAGTGTTGGCCCCTCACGCGTATTTTACTTCTCGGATATTGAGCGTACCGCTTTGTGCTTAAACGTCGCTTTCTGAATGTGTTCTCTGTCGCTCTTACGACAATAAACACCATGAACGAAAACGTACATATTTATCAGAAGAAAAATCAGACTAAATAGGTGCAAATAATGAACATTCGCCAGAAAATTCACTTTCGAAGCTAACACAACAATCGGGGTTTTGGAATGCATAGGGAAACATTATAAACTGACTTTTTTCCGATACAGTGCCAGATTAACTGAGGGAGGATTGTGTCCACATTTTAGGAAGCGGAGTTGAAGTTAGGGTGCTACCGGCTGCACCAGAGATGTAAAACACTGGCTAGTGAACTGAGTTTATAATGAAAGCTGATACTTCTGTTGGAGTTCAGTTTAACTATTTTTAGTTAATAGTTGAATGAGAATTTATTGCAGTTTGCGTTCGAAATGCAATTCAATATCGAACTATTTTGTTGCATTTAATATATTGTGTTATTTTGGTGTAATGTTTGACATTTTATTAAAATTGAAAATATTATGTAATATTAATAGGTTACCAAGAATCATAAAAATAATTATGCTAGGAATTTAAGATTAAATTCCTAACAGAAGTATGAGATGTTATGAAGATGGCCAAATTACTATCGCAGTTGTTAAGTATCATTCTTTAGATGACGCGCTGAGAAGCTTCAGACGCGTAAGTTTAGTCACTTGTTTGGGACGATCGTGTAAACAAACTAGTGTTAACATCTTCCACAAAATGGATAAAACTGAAATTCGAGCTGTGATAAAGTATTTCTTTTTGAAGGATTTAACCCCCAACAGAAATACCAAAGGAGTTAAGATTTCACATTAAAGGATTCTTCCCCTTCGTTTTCGACAGTTAAAAAGGGGTTGCTGAATTTAAGTGTGGTCGTACATCAAAGTGATGAGCGCTCAGGGCGAACCAAAACTGCTACTACCGATGAGATTGTGACAAACATTCACAATGCCGCATGATCGCTTATTAAAGGTACGTGAGTTGCCTGACATTGCAAAGACCTCGATAGGGCATGAGAAAGTTTTTCGCTCGATGGGTGTCGCTTTTGTTAACATGGACCAAAAACCCACTCGAATGATCATTCGCAAGAGTGATTAAATTTGTTTAAACGCAATTCCAGTGAATTTCTCCGACGTTTCATTATAGTAAATGAAACATGGAGCAGGCCATACAGTGAGTGACAACAGGTAATTGTGCACCGAAGAAAGCAAAAACGGCTCCATCAGCAGGAAAAGTCATGGCTACAGTTTTCTGGTATTCTCATGGTGTTCTCGTAGCCTATCTCCAGAGGGGCAAATCCATCACCGAGGAGTATTACGCTGCGCTGCTGCACCAACTAAAGGTTAGCTATTCAGGCTAAACGTACACACCTTGCAATAAAGAAAGTTTTCTTTCATCACGATAATGCGTCTGGGATTGTAGCTACAAAATTGTATGACTTTCGCTTCCAAGTACTGCCACATCCGCCATATTCACAGGATTTGGTTCCCAGTGATTACTTTTTGTTCCCAAACCTGAAGAAATGGCTGGGTGAACGAAGATGCACATCAAATGATGAAGCTAAAGCTGAGACAGACACTTATTTTCCACAGCTGGACTAAATGCACTGATTTAGAAGATGCCTGTTAAAAAAAAAAAAAAAAAAAAACAAAAAAACTTTCTCTTTAATTTTGTGTTTTCTTGGTCAGGTCGGAAACTTTTAGAACACAATCGTGCATGAACGTGGAAAAAGTCATAAAGATTAATAAAGATGCTGCTGCACATATTCATTGCAAAAGAAAAGACATATTTGCACGAGCTACTATACAGTAGAGTTGTTTATATGCTATCATTGTATTTTTTCTCTAGTTTTATTAGTTTACTTTCCTTTGGTACTTAAGTGTGTAAGATTATTATTGAGTCGCTTAAAAATGAATGTAGATAGGGTTATTCAGATTTCAATAAAGCATCAATAAATTAATAAACAACTTTATGAATAAAATAACTATCATCATTTTCACCAATTAGTAGGAAGTTTATTTACGCTATTTTAATATAAAATGTGGCTTCTAGAGACGATAAAATTTCTATAAATCATCTCAGCTTTTTCTTAGTTATTGAACACTTTATTTTCCGGAAACTGTTCAGGCATTTGAATAAGTGAAAATTAATTGAATTTGTTGGATGGGTGAAGTTCAGCTGATTCAGTTTTTGGGTTGTTCTTTGAGAGATGTGTGACCGGATATTATCATGAACAAGAATAGACATTTTATCCATTTCTCGACAATATGTCTCCGAAGTTATTTCGCCCCAGTGCAGAAGATTGTAGTGAATTAAACCAACCCAAAGCGAGCTCAGGCGGTAATTCTTGGAACTTGAGTTCGGGAGGTCCAAATCCCTTAGGACAGGCCATCCTGATCTTGGGGGGGGGGTTCTCTGGTCGTTTAGGCGAATGCTGGGAAGGATCTTTGCTTTTCAGGAATTTTCTGCTCTCCATTTCATTTGGTTCTATTACAGGGTCGAAAGAGTCAGGCAAGATGATCTAACGTAATGTGAAGGTGACTTTCGGTTTGCAAACATTTCTGCCCCAGAGTCTGATATGGAAGCAGCTCTTCTTAGGCGCTCAAACTCTTAGGGGCTTCTGTGTCCGCGCAATCGCCGCCCATGGATTCTGCCATTGCGGTTACTCCCTCTCTAATCCTTTACTACCGGAAGTGCCCCCATAAGCATAAACGGCCATCCATTAGCAATCAATTCAATTCAAACCAAAACAATACAGTCGAAGATAACCATACAGCAGTCATTGCCTTCATGTGGGGCAATTTTGGTTGGGCTTCCGCGAGATTTATCCATTATGTCAGTTGTTTGCGATAGTTATAAAATCCACTTTTCATCACAGGCCACAATATCACCCAAAAGTAGATATTTTTTATTGCCCAAAAGAACAAACTTCAAACCTACAACGTTTTCCATGCTTTTTTAATTCATGTAGAAACCACTTATTAAGTTACCCCTCTTTTTAAGTTTAAGACGTACGCCTGAGTTCATTAGCAAGTTTTCGAGTAGTTTGACGTGTATTGGCATAAACATTACTCTGAATTAAACATCAACTTTAGTATTAATTTCCTAACGCGCTATAGAGTAAAATAATATTTACTATATATCACAAAATCTTTCGAAATATAAAACCCCCTCTCTACTCTTTCTGTCGCATAGTGCAAAATAAATAACGTGACGGCATGTATAACATAATAGCGATTTTTAACAAGCAGCATTAATAGAATATGGAGAATAATTTATTATTGCTCTGGGCTATCGTGCACAGATGTAGTATTAATTAAATAATAGTAGTAACAGCATAATTACTTTGTGAGCGTTTCTGTAGTTAAAGTAATAAATCTCTTTCCTATCCGACGACTCAATAAATTTGAGGTTAACACGCGACAATGCTCTCTGTTTCCGATGCAGTTAAACTTGTAGTCTTAAAGAATAGACGTTTGCTTTAAAATCATGGAAAAAAAAAAAAAGAAAGAAAAGAAAAGAAAAGAAAAATAGATGACTGTCGGAAATGTTAAGTGGTTGGCAATAATGGAAAATGGGAAAAAGAAAGCAACAGTAAAGGAAGAAAATATGAGGAAAAATGCTAATTTCATACTCTTTTTAAAAGTGCAGACAACTCACTTGTTCCATTAAATATTAAGGAAGGACTAGTAGTGAAATTTACATGCACAGTTAATTGTTCATTTGATGACGGTACACCTATCTTCCTTATTATAAAACTAAAGGAATTCATTAAACAAAATGAGTGTTTGAAAAAATTGAATAAAAATAACATAGAAAGTCATGCCTTGTGATAAACAGCAAAAGAACTAGAAACAGATTAGAAAATGCTCAGTTTTTGCTCACGATATAACATTTTAGAAAGTGTTATCTGTGTGAATATCAATAGTATTTATTTTTACAATCACTTAAATTTAGATAATAAAATCTTAGCTATTTTTGGAATTTTTACTATCTATTACATATTCATTTGGAATTATCGTTATTATTAGTATTATTTACAACATGGAAGTGAAAATACTTCTGGATTGTCTGCAAGCATTTACCATATAGCAGACTTTGAATTTTCCAAATTTAACACAATTCTTCAACAACACTAAAAATATCTTTATAAAATTAAATTACATTACATGATTAGAGTATACATGTTTTATTATTATGCTGTGAAAAGCAAAATTAACAGTTTCTTGAATAAGTGATTTCAGTTTGCCTCAATTTACTATATTGGTATTGTAAAAGAAATATTGAATATAAAAAGTGCACGGGTTGGTCCATAAGTTACCGATCTCGCCGATAAGGATTATCGCCTTCACAAAAGCCTTATCTAGTGTCATACCTTATCTGTTAAGTAAATAATTGCAGATGTAATCCGCTCCGCTGTGTTCAATCGTTCACATACAGTTGCATAAGGAAGGCTATGTGTAGAAGATTGTGACATTCAAAATGGAGTTTCGACCTTTTATTAAGTTCTTCACAAGAAGCACTTATTCCAAATAAAATTAAACAGCTATTGGACGGTGTATATGGGGAAGCATCCCCCTCATATTCTACCGTAAAAGAATGGGCCAAACTTTTCGAATGGGTCCCTTTTTTGAGTAGCGTTTAACGCCCATTTTTACTATTGAGGCACCACAGGCGGTGGACACTGATAATACAAGAGATGAAATGATAAATTGGGAAAGGATTTTTTAAGGAAGGAAGCGATCCAAGCCTAAGTTTAGGGTACCTCCCCGGCATTTGCCATTTATGAGGACTGAGAAAAACCTGGAAAAACTCTCAGTCAGGGAGGACGGTTCTGGCGGGCTTCGAACCCCAGACCTCCCGCACACAAATCCGCACCTTAACGACCTCGGCCACACGTGGCGGTCGAATGGGTCATTGGAAAGCATTGAAGACGAAGAGCTTGCATGTCGGCCCTTGGAGGTACTCACTCCTGAAATCATCGCTCTTGTGGAAGGAGAAATTATGGAAGACCGACGGCTCAAAGTTATAGAAATAACAGCAAGGTTGGGTCTTTCTAAAACAACAGTTCTTTGAATTATTCATGAACATTTAAACATGAATAAGGTTAGTACAAGCAACAACGAGTAATCTGTTGTCAGGCATTTTTGGAGCTCTGTCGTGGCAACGAGAGAAAAGTTCTGCAAACCATTGTTACAGGAGATGAAACTACAGTTGTACATACGTCTCTACTATAACCCCTTGTCCAAAAGAGAATCAATGGAGTGGCATAAACTGGCGAAGCACCTCTAAAGGCCAAGGTCACTCAGTCAACCAAGATCATGGCCACAATATTTTGGGACTGTGAAGGAATATTCTTCATCAAAGAGAAAAGGCGAGGAAAGCTGAGTAGTAGTGTGCGCCTTCTTCACGACAAGGGACCTGTGCACACAGCTCTTGTTGCAAAGGAAGCTGTGAAGAAATGTGACTTCAAGGAGATCGACCATCCACTCTACAGCCCAGATCTAGCGCCCAGTGACTATTTCCTCTTCTCAAATCTCAAGAAGGACCTTCAAGGAAGGAAATTAAGTGTGAAGAAAAAGTGATGGTGTTGTTTACAAAAAAGGCTTCTGACTATTTTAGGGGGGGTGGCGGATGAAATGTTAATTCAAAGATGTGAGAAGTGTATTGAAATAAAGAGTAACTATATTGAAAAGTGAAGTATAGTTTTTGTCTTTAGGACGGAAAAATATGGATCTAACCTCGTATATTACTCTGTAATGGTTGGAATGTTAACTCAGCATAGCAAATATATCCTTTTACATTAAATAAAAAAAAAGTAGTTATTTTTATTTGATACATGTTGAAATTTTATGTAGTTTTCTTAAAAATGCATCTTATATGCATATTAATGAATGGAAGGTTAGTTCAATATCAATACTGGTTCCGATGATCTATTGGTAGCCATATTTGCCTCGTAGACACAAGTAATCGCGGATTCAATCCCGGCCAGGGTTGATGGATTTTTCGGGCATAAAATTCCTAAGTATGGCTTCCTTCGGAAGAGAAGTAAAGCCGTGGGTCTCGTTGCGTAGATTTACGATACGTAAAAAACATCAGGCCTGAAAGAAGAGGCCTCTGAGCAAAATTTGTCGGTTAAATGCGACGCTGATGACCTGAGATGTTAAAGAGCCTCCATAAATAAACCAAATACTACTACCACTCTTTCTTGGATAAAACAATTCTCCATTAAATGAAATAACATAACTGCAGTCCCATTCATTGTTAATACAGAAAACAGTGCAGTGTTTGGAGCATAAGTGTGTGTATTTTTTCAATACAGTAATATCTGAAAGGAGCTACATGTAACATAAAAAGGGATTCTAGACAAAAACATGTGCTGCAGTAAAATATTGTTTAATTTTTTCCAAATTTATATGTAAGGGGCGAATTTTTCAGCACTACATATTTGCTATGTAGTTGTAAAGTTAGTCTTAAGAGTATAGCTTAGAGACTTTTCCCCTGCACTTTGTAAAAGTGATTTCTGATATAAATGAAAATATGCAGAAATGTTTCTTCATTCCAAAAGAGGCTAAAAATTAAAAAAAGTTTTAGAGCAGATGCTCTATGTTGTACGTCAGCATTTTAATGCTAGAGTAATTTTTCTAAATTGTTGGTAGTGACTCAAAAACGAGACGTTATGAAAGTTCCAAAGAAGTTGTAACGTTTCAGCATCCATTGAAACTAAGTGAAACGTGATAGGTAAATACATTTAATAAAAGCCGAGGAACATTAGTTTCATATTTTTCAACACAAACATAAAACACTTATATTGTTCTTTAAAAAATTAAGAAAAATAATTCCTCTGTATAACAAGGCATAGTAACAGTAACACATTTGTTCTGTTTAGACACTAAGATTCCTCTTCAAATTATTTAATTCCAACAATTATTCTGAATTTATTTTATGCCAACAATGCAATTTTTTATATATTATTGCACATTCCTTAGTAATTGTAATTCTTAAAAGAATAAAATGTAATTAAGTGCTATCATGTATAATTACGTCGGTCTTGGTGGTGTAGTGGTTACCATACTTGCCTCCTAATCCCAAGATCGCGGGTTCAAACCCGGCCAGGATCGATGGATTTTTTCGGGGCGTAAAAATCCTAAGTATGGCTTCCTTCGGAAGGGAAGTAAAGCCGTGGGTCCCGTGTAGTACATTAACGACACGATAAAGAACCTCAAGCTTAAAAGAGAGGCCTCTGAGCAAAATTTGTCGGCCGTTTCACGCCCTGAGTTGAATGGGACGCTGATGACCTGAGCTGTTAAAGAGCGTCCATAAATAAATCGTTCAAAAAATGTATAATTACAGTTTCTAAAAGCAATGCACCTGTCCTGAAACTATACTACTAAAGCAACAGAAGAGAAACTCCATCAGTGTATTGTTAGCTGACACGTTGTGCCAACTCCCTTAGAACTTACCGCTTGAGTTCAATGTTGTATTGCTCCTTAGGAGCTCTGTACAGACAGACAACGTTCCTTGCCTGGGGGAGAGCTTGGCGGGGCCGGCGCTTGTTGGCTCAATAAACTTCACTGTTGTAATAACAAGCTGTTTCAATAACATGTGGCTGATTTTATAAAGTACTCAACTAAAAAAATCAGAACTATTACAACAAAGGGGTACATTGATATCAATTAAAGGGTTTAAAAATGTTTATACATGATACTGAATGTTTTTCTAATTGACAGGCTCATTAGTTTTCTTCTGTGGTATCATTTTTAATAAATTCTAATTCCTATTTTCAGTATAGGCATCCCAGGTAATGAACGATGATAAATTACAAGGAAAAACTAAAAAAGGATATTTTAAGGAAAAAAATGTTTATGGCATCTTCCCAGAATTTGCTATTGATGACTGCGGAAAATGTGGGAAAAGTCTTGTCAAAGGGGACAGTACTAGGAGGAACTGAACTTCAGAGTTCAGCTCTGTGTCTGTCTGTGGTGCAAATATATAAATATCCTACATGATGTACACGTGCTCCATTTTCTCCAATTAGTGACTTATTTACGAATGCGCTATTTCTGATAGAAAATATTAACACAATCTTGAGAATCAAATATATAGAGTGATTCCAAAGTTCAGTGCCTTAGGATAACTCCTTTATTAGTATAAATAGCAAACACCTACAAATGAAAAGCAGGCTATATAACCCAGTACACTGTTGGCACACTAGGACTGGCAATGCATGAGTTAACCTTTTGAACGTATGATTCAATATAGAGAGAATGACAGGACGTAGTAGTTGCAATCGTAAATATATTTCAGTTTGTCATTGTATGAATATGTGTGTCAAGTGTCATTCATGGCGTTTTCAAGTACGTCCCCCTTTCTTTAATGTTTTGGACTATACTAATAAAGCGTTGTATAATATACAGTGTGTCTGGTATGTAAATTTAGTAGTACAAACATTTATATCTTTCTTCGTGTCAATTTACAATTGGAAATTAGTGAAAAATACCACATTGTGTGTTAGACATGATAATAGACAATGTGTACATTAAAAAAAATGTAGTCTGCATTGCCTGAAACGAAATCTGCAAAGTACGCATAGAATTTAACCTTGGACATCATAACGATATTCCTTCTTATGTAAGCATTGTTAACTGGGGTAGACAGTTATGAGAAACTGGTAGTTTTGTGTCTAGTCATGGGAAGAATAGACAACGAAAGCAAGGAAAAAGTGAAAAGGACTAATATGGTCTCCGTAAGAAGTCCAAAGAAGTCAATTCAACGTGACAATTCGGCATTTGACATTCCTGGTTCACTGTATTGTTGTCCACGTCTACATAAGGGGAGGATTAACAGGAATAAACAAGGGAATAATAAAATTTCCTAATTCTTTACAAAACTTTATGAACCTACCTAAAATAAAATCATTCGCTCCTATACTAATTAAATCATTATTACACAAAACAAAAATAATCAAAATACTCAAAGACAAAACAAAAATCTACTTAATTCCAAATAATAGGTTAAAATGAGTAAAATCCGGGTTTAACCCGCCCCCCTCAACAGGCCTACAAGCACCAGCGAATCTACCTTGAGGACAAATATAAACGACATCGTATGTATCCTTAACTGAGTTCTGGATAACTTTGCTTTACTAGATAAAGCTTGCTTCAATGATGAAGCAATGTTTACCTCAGTGGGAGAATTACACAGAATTGTCATATATGGATCAGTGAAATCCTCATGAGGTCCACAGGTCAAAAAACTCATCAAAATTAAATGTGTGATGTGCAGTAATGAAAGATAGAATAATAGGCCTATTTTCATTGCTGAGAAAACAATAAAAACCGGTTATCTGGACATATTGGAAAATTACAATGTGCCTCAAATCCTCTTCGAGCTATTTTCCAGCAAGATTTGGACCCATCCCACTTTGCAGTCCAAGTGCGAACCTTTTTGGATTGGAAGAGGAGCTGATACAATTGCTTGGCCTCCATGCTCTCCTATTCCATGTGGGGTTTTCTGAACGAGTGAGTGTACAGCACATTTGTGGAAAGAAAAACTCCATAATTTGTTACAAAATATTTATTGTCAACATCACACCACAAGTGTTGCTGAATATCTGGCGATGTGGAGTATAGGTTGGACATTTGTCATGCCAATCACCCTGCACATACGAGGGTAGGTATATAAGTTTTGGGCCTAACCATTTTCTAGGTATGATAAAGATAAAAACTATTTTTCACTCTTCAAACCCTTTATTGCAATCCATTTCTCACATATTTGAATTAATATTTCAATTACCCTCCAAAATAGAAGTCTTGTCTGCAAAATGGACATAAACATCATCCAAAACTTCTTTGTCACACTTAAATTTCCTTCCTCGAAGATCCTTATTCAGTTTTTAGAAGAGGAAATAGTAACTGGGAGCTAGATCTGGGCTGCTGGGTGGATGGTCGATCTCCTTGAAGCCACATTTCTTCACAGCTTCCTTTGCAACAAGAACTGTCTGCACAGGAGCGTTGTCGTCAAGAAGGCGCACATCACCACTCAGCTTTCCACACCTTTTCTCTTTGATGGAAGCACGTAGTCTGTACAGTAGATCAGCATAGCACTTTCCATTTACTGTGGTGTTTCTCTCCTTGAAACCAATAAAGAGTATTCCTTCACAGTCCCAAAAGATTGTGGCTATGATCTTCTTGGTTGACTGAGTGACCTTGACCGTTAGAGGCGGTGTTTCGCCCGGTTTACGCCACTTCATTGATTTTCTTCCGAACAAGGGATCATAATTTTATCTCCTGTAACAATGGTCTGCAATACTTCTCTGTCTCTCTCGTTGCCACGGCAGAGCTCCAAAAATGCCTGACAACACACTACTCGTTGCGGCTTTTGGACTGAGGAAAGAAGTCTAGGGACCCATCTTGCACCAACCTTATTCATGTTTAAGTGTACATGAATAATTCGAAGGACTGTTGTTTTAGAAATCTCAACCTGGTTGTTATTTCTGTAACTTTGAGCCGCCGGTCATCTACTATTTCTCCTTCCACAAGAGCGGCGTCTTCGTCTTCAATGCTTTCTCGACCATTCAAAAAAGTTTGGCCAATTCTTTTACGGTAGAATATGAGGGGGAAGCTTCCCCATATGCATCGTCCAATTGTTGTTTAATTTCTATCGAAGTTCTTCTTTCGTGAAGAACTTAATAACAGCTGGATACTCCATTTTGAACATGTCACAATCTTCTACACATAGCCTTCTTTATGCAACAATATCTGAACAACTGAATACAGCGGAGCGGAAGCTACAGCTGCAATTATTTACTTAACAGATAAGACATGACACAAGATAAGGGTTTTGTAAAGGCGATAATCCTTATCGACGAGGTCGGAAACTTATAGATCTACAGTACCATAATTTTTAAATGTATCATAAAATGCAAGAGTTTCTGTATCAGTCAATACAAATTTATTCATTAGATTACGTTCACTATGAAATATGTACTCTCTTACAATGTTAAAGCTAAAAGTAAGACATACAATACCCAGTGAACTATTTAAACACACGCCTTTTGCTTCACTTACTGGAGATTTACTCTGGACATGTTTCGTGGATCCTCATCCACATCCTCAGTTGTTAAACGATTGCCGGATCAAAGCATAACCTTGCCCGTCAGCTGCGACATGAACCCCGAACAATCAATGAAGCTTATTACTGCCAGTTTCTGGTTGAGGCAAAACATGTTTATCGGAGAAAAAGACGACAACAAACCGATTCAAGTATTTCTTCTCTTCCACGACAACGCCCATTCAAACACAACTATTGAGAAACTCCAGTGGATAGCATTGGGACATCCTTCTATAGTTCTGATTTTTTTGCCTTTCGATTTCCATGTGTTTGGAAAGATGCTTTGGGAAGTTGGGGATTCGATAGCGACGAAAGTGTGGAAGCTGTTCGCAACTGGCTGTAAACCGAACCCCATTCTTTCTTCGATGAGATTAACAAATTTCGTATCCCCTGTTTTAATAAATAAAAAATAAAAATTGTGTTTATAGCCCAGGATATTATATACAATAACTAAATATAAGTCATTTTTATTAAGCTTAGTTTCAATCAGATACAAGAAAAGAAAATCCACATTATATTTTAGGGTTATGATATGGCTGTTTTCTTTATTACATTCCTACTAGTCACTCGTCGATGTTGCAATAACACTTTACGTTTATTTCTGATACATATTTTCACTAAAGCTTCCACCATGCTCATCTTCACAGAATGACTACCACATTTAAGCTCTCAACACAATCTTTTTACATCGTAAGACAGATTTGCTCATAGACCTTGTTGAACTTCGGAAGGAGACATTCCCGTCATTTGTATTTATTCACAGCTCTTGCTGGACAAACTCCATTTTCCTGGTGAGTCAGCACTTCTTATCATTTCAACAACTGCCTGACGTAATGCAACAATGCAATAAGTTTCCAGCCTCGCCGATAAGGATAATCGCCTTCACCAAAACCTTATCTGCTGTCAAACCTTATCTGTTAAGTAAATAATTGCAGCTGTAACTTCTGCTCCACTGTGTTCAGTTGTTCAGATATAGTTGCATAAAGAAGGCTATGTGTAGAAGATTGTGATATGTTCAAAATGAAGTATCAACCTGTTATTAAGTTCTTCACAAAAGAAGGACGTACTCAAAATGAAATTAAACAGCAATCGGACGATGTATATGGGGAAGCATCCCCCTCATATTCTACCGTAAAAGAATGCGCCAAACTTTTTCGAATGGGTCGAGAAAGCATTGAAGACGAAGAGCGTACAGGTTGGCCCTTGGAGGTGCTCACTCCTGAAAACATCGCTCTTGTGGAAGAAGAAATTATGGAGAATGTCGGCTCAAAGTTACAGAAATAGCAGCAAGGTTAGACCTTTCTAAAACAACGGTGCTTCGAATTATTCATGAACATTTAAACATGAATAAGATTAGAGCCTAGGCTTCTTTCCTCAGTCCAAAAGCAGCGAGTTCATCTGTTGTCAAGCATTTTTGGAGCTCTGCCATGGCAACGAGAGAGAGAGAGAGAAGTTCTGCAAACCATTGTTACAAGAGATGAAACTGTAGTCCTCTACTATGATCGCTTATCCAAAATATATCAATGGAGTGATTTAAACCTGACGAAGCACCTCTAAAGGCCAAGGTCACTCAGTCAACCAAGAAGGTCATGGCCACTCTCTTTTGGGACTGTGAAGGAATACTCTTCATTGACTTCAAGGAGAGGAACACCACAGTAAATGGGGAGTACTATGCTGGCCTACTGCACAGACTACGTGCTTCCATCAAAGAGAAAAGGCGAGGAAAGCTGAGTGGTGGTGTGCGCCTTCTTCACCACAATGCATCTGTACACACAGATCTTGTTACAAAGGAAGCTGTGAAGAAATGTGACTTCAAGGAGATCGACCACCTACCCTACAGCCCAAATATAGTTCCCAGTGACTATTTCCTCTTCTCAAAAACTTAGGAAGGACCTTCGAGGAAGAAATTTTAGTATGACGAAAAAGTATTGGATGCTGTTTATGTCCATTTTGCAGACAAGACTTCTGACTATTTGGGGGGAGGGTTAAATGTTATTCAAAGACGTGAGATGGGTATTGCAACAAAGGGTAACTATATTGAAAAGTGAAATATAGTTTTTGTCATTATCATATCTAGAAAGAGGTTAGGCCGGAAACTTATGGACCTACCTTCGTATCTATGACATTCTTGAGCCATGAAATAACATTTTTAGATCAAACAGAATGTATCAGCGGTGCAATATAAGGGCCAAATATCGGTTTTATAAGTAAAATGCATTGCTTCTTCATCATAGGTGTAAAGAGGAGAAGAGAAACTAGAAAATATTTCTAATGGTCCCTTATTTATTGGTCCTATTGGAAATATACCAGGAGGTGCGTGGGTAGCTTCAAAAATAGAAAATACCACGGTTCCCAAGCACTTACAAGGAAAGATGTTGAGATTCCTCTGGTTCATCAAATATGTTGTGACAGAATAACTGTGGCTCTTCGAATTGTTCGATTCCAATTGACCCAGTTTTGTTCTTTGGTTACGAGTATGTAATCGCTCATTCTTCAGCATAAAAATAAGTAAACATATTTATTTTAATGAAGCTACACGACACGAGTGCAAAGTACAAGCTCATCGGCATGTGCCGTCTATTTCAAATTCTACAGTTAAAACGGCAATTATCTTCAATCAGTTTCAATGCTTTCACATCGTGCTATTGTACCCCTGTTGGCATTAAAAATTAGTAAATAAAATTAAAAAAAATGGAGGAAAGAAAAAAAGATCATCTCATGAACGCAAAATACTTCAAGTCCCACTTGTTACAGCGCGCGGTTCAAGAGGTAAACAGCAAAGCTGTGTAGTCATTTTTGTTATGTGGCATGCACTAAAGGCGGTGACTGGTATGTGTGTTCCGTTAGCTCTGTGGCTGAGTGTGCAATGATGCAGGATTAAGAGTACAAGTTCGCTTCCCGGCATGAGGAATGAATGAATAGTGTTTAACGCCCGTTTTTGTTACAGAGGCCCCACAGACGGTGGACACTGGTGATACATGAGATGAAATGATATATTGGGAAAGGATTTAATTTTAAGGAAGGAAACGTTCCAGGCCTAAGTTTAGGGTACCTCCCCGGCATTTGTCATTTATGAGGACTAAGGAAAACCTGGAAAAAAACTCAATCAGGGAGGACGGTCATGGCGGGATTCGAACCCAGACCTCCCGCTTACGAGTCCGCGCCTTAACGATCTCAGTCACCCGTGGCGGTCCGGCATGAGGAGCTTACATAGAAAAGCAACGCCTTCTAAACCTCTCGGCCACCTCTACCCCATCGTTCTCTTTCCAGATGTTTACGCTTGTGACCATTGCGTTTACAGGCAAAGCGCCCATTGCAGTCGCTGCAAGCGCATTGCGAATACAGGCAGCGTTTACGAGCGTCTCCGAAGTTCTCTGTAGAATGTGGGTATGACTCATTTTCTTTGTCAAAGGTGTGCATATTTTAGTAACTTTAGAAAATGATAAGGTTCCAATTTACAATTAAATCTTTTTAACTGTTTTTCTTTTCTTTTAGATAAAGTATGACATTTTTTTTTTCCATAAATTAGGTTTAATTTGATGTTGAAAGATTCTTGATTTGGCCAAGTGTCCTGCGAAACTTTTGTGCGATATGAATGGGGTGGCTCAAGTGGTATGCGCATTGGAACTCGCATTCAGCAAGTTCCGGGTTCAAATCCCTTGGATCATCCTGAACTTGGGTTTTTCTCGTGTTTTCCCTAGTCGCTTAGCCGAACGCTGGAATGAAATCCACGAATCTTTCGCTCTCTCATTAATTCTACTGTCGGTCCTGGTGGTGTAGTGGTTACCATACTTGCCTCCTAAACCCAAGATCGCGGGTTCAAACCCGACCAGGATCGATGAATTTTTTCGGGCGTAAAAATCCTAAGTAGCTTTCCTTCGGAAGGGAAGTAAAGCCGTGGGTCCCATATCGTACATTTACGGCACGAAAAAGAACCTCAAGCCTGAAAGAAGAGGCCTCTGAGCAAAATTTGTCGGCCATTTAACGCCCTGAATTGAATGGGACGCTGGTGACCTGAGATGTTAAAGAGCGTGCATAAATAAATTAAACCAATTAATTCATCTCATTCATTTGTTCTGTTACAGGATCGAAAGTGCGAGGGCGAGGTGGGCTGCTACAAGACCGACTCCAATCCTCAGGCGATAATGTCGGTATCGATAGTACAAGAAAATGGCGGCGATCAAGATTCAGGCATGTTGCTGTTATTAGACACATAAATTTGTTTATTTGGTTCGTTGCAATTAAGTATTTTGTAGTTGGAAGTAAATAAACCGTAACTTGACAGTTCTTTTGTTTTTTATTAAGTTAATATTGATTTAGCGAAATTACACCAGGAATCTGTGTAATAGAAAGTGTTTAGTACAACATGGGTAGCTCTTGTTTTGTGTCATAATTAATTATGACAGTACACCGCATACTACCATTTTTAAATTTCCTAAAGAGCAAAGTTGTAATATTTATAAACATTTATTAATAGCAAATGAATAACACATACACACGCCCGAGCGCGCAACACAATTTTGCATAAGAATTCAGGTTATGTTTCCCTAAAGCTGGAATTTAGTTAGAAAATTTTCATTTGTTTATTTTTAAGCAGGGATTTTTCCTATTTCCTTTATAGAAAATAAAATGTTTAATATTTATACCGAATTTATTGATAGGAAATAAATAATACACAGACTTAAACAGGGTTTTTTTTTGTATTTTCTTTGAAAAATGCAGTACTTAATATGTATACACGTTTATTAATATGAATAATACACACAAACGAAATATTTCATAATAGCCCAGATTATATTTGCCCAAAGCTGGAATTTAGTTAGAAAATGTGCATTCTTGTTTATTTTTAAATAGGATTTTTTTAATATTTCCTTTGTAAAATACACGATTTACTATATACAGTTATTTATTAATAGGAAATTTATGATAAACACATACAATCTGGCATATGAGGCAGGTTATGTTTGCCTAAAGCTGGTATTTAAGTAGAAAAAATGTACATTTTTATTTTCAACATGTTTTTCTGTATTTTCTATTTTATAAAATTGAGAATTTTAATATTTATGCCCATTTATCAATAGGAAATGAATAACATAGTGTTTAACCTTTAAAATGATAATAGAGTACAGAACGGGTTACAAACATCCGATCTATACGGTGACCGTATTTGTCTGACATTTTATATGGTCTTGGCTAGCACGAGGTGGCTTGCACTAAGGAAGCAGACTTTCTGAGAAGCTCGACTTCCTGGGGGTTGGGGAGCATCACCGGCTTCCAGATTTTCTATCCGGAAACATGTTGGGGGACCCCATATATGTTCGTGTAGACATTGCCCATGGATCCTGCTCGTCCGGGGTTTCCCTCATCTAAATCTATCCTCCCTATTGGGGAAGTAGGTACAAATGGGAAGCCGTAAGCAATGTTGAAGTACTGAAGGATCCTCCTCCATCGTCAACAATCCAATCAATTCAATTTTATATTCTGACTGAGTAGGTAACTTCAGAAATCTTACACCAACTGTATCAGGTTGAATAACGCATTCAGCAACAGACTGTCAGTGTTACCTGTAACTGGAGTAAACAGTGAAAGTAAATAAACATCTTATTATAGTGGTACAATGGTGTGTATATAATTAATAAATCATATTTTTATTTAAATGCCCATTATTTACCTTTGGATAATCACAGTTAAGGCTACAGAAGGAAAAGAAACACTTCATATTTTTTATATTTGTCATTTCATATTTGACATGTTTTGCCATTCTCTTTTTCATATGTTGGCAAACATTTGTTCATATTTTTAGCTGCTCTTGTGATCAACAGGGACATCAACTTCAACAGCGATGAACTTCTTGGTTGCTGGAGAAAGCGGATGTGACCACTGCAGAAATTCACAGGCGTTTGATTGGTGCGTGGGACAAAGTGCTCTTTATCATGAAAAACCGGAAAGCTGAAATAAAGACCGCACATAAACAAAGAGGATACCGAGTGACAATGGCAGCACAGGCTTCTTAAGGTGTGGAAGATGTCTGCCAGATTCCTCGCTGCAGCACAAAGACAACAGAGCGAGGTTGTGTGCAGCGATCTCTTGCAATGAGCCGTAGATCAAAGTCTTGCCAACACCTACAAGAACATCACTTTGCTAACTTTGAAGAACTGGAAGCAGGGGCTCTGGGGTGACACACTGCGAAAAAATAGTTTCAAGACGCTCTAGAGAGGTTTCCACAAAGATGACGCAAGTACATACTGCTCAAAGAGGTCTACATTGATGTGAAACTTTCTACCGAGTTGTAAATTATAGTCGGTCCTAGTGGTGTAGTGGTTACCAAACTTGCTTCCTGCACCCAAGATCGCGAGTTCGAACCCGGCCAGGACGGGTGGATTTTTTCGGGCGTAAAAATCCTAGTATGGCTTCCTTCGGAAGGGAAGTAAAGCCGTGGGTCCCGTGTCGTACATTTACGGCACGAAAAAGAACCTCAAGTCTGAAAGAGAGGCCTCTGAGCAAAATTTGTCGGCCGTTTCACGCCCTGAGTTGCATGGGACGTTCATGACCTGAGATGTTAAAGAGCGTCCATTAATAAATCAATCAAAAAAAAAAAAAAAAAAAGAGTTGTATATTATGTCATTGTGTGGGGAAAAATGTAATATAATTTTCCATGTCTCTCTTACCTTAAAGACCAATAATAAAAACAAATCGGACACTAATTAGGGCGATCTGCTATCAGGAACAGCTGAGAATGGGGGGAAATTAGACCTGAGTTTCGAAAATATAGGAAGGGGTAACATTTGGATCGCAGAGCGGGGAAACCGGAGGGGGAGTTGGAGGAAAATTAAGAAATGCTTGATAGACATTAATAGACGGCTGACTCTTTCAGAGTGTGCAAAAAAAGTTTCGCTGGAGAGACAATAGGACCTGAAAACCGGATGGAGTGTTACATCCAAACAGGGACCAAGCTCTGCAATCAGGGGCTCGCTTGATTTAGGTTAAGCTCGTGGCAGATGAATAAAGTAACAGACAGAGAGGGTACGAAAATCTGCCCTACATGGGTGGAGAAAGGAATTTGGGAACATATTCTGATGTACTAAGAGGGAACGGAGAAAGAGATATCTGCCTGCTCCGTTTGTTAACGTGGGGAGAGTGCAGCGCTGGACTTTACTGGCAGATAGGAAGGAGGAGGGAGGAAATAAATAAAGAAATAAATAAAATAAACAAAGTGAGACAGCTCAGATCGAAAGAGGCAGACAACCGGGAAGGGGGTAGGAGAACATATATTTTCTTGGAATTAATTGTACATATATGTAAGGGAGTGTATGTTATTTACTTTTGTACGGATTTCTTTTCTTTTCTGATTATTTTATTTACGTATTTAAACAGTTAAAAATTGCGTTTTTGCAATTTCATGTATTTCCTAGTGTATTAGGAAAGCACGTACAGTCCCAGGTCCCATGTTACATGAAAGAGTTAGATTTATAATAAATATATTTTGTAAATATATTATTACTACTACTACTACTACTACTACTATTACTACTACTACTACTACTACTACTATTACTACTATTATTACTACTGCTACTATTACTACTACTATTAGTACCATTATTACTACTACTATTACTACTATTACTACTACTATTACTTCTACTACTATTACTACTACTAATATTACTACTGCTACTATTACTGTTATTATTACTACTGCTACTATTAAATAATAAATTTCACGTAGAGTAAATGCAGATTACTGATTGTTAATTAGACTATATTCGTCTACAAAGTTCACCTTAAGTCTATAAATCTTTCTACTGCATGATGTCATGCTAGGAAATGACAAATACTAGCTGTTAATCACTTCCGCATTTAATTTGCTTTAGTAAATCAAGATATGAAACATTATGCACAGGTGTGGGTTAGAAAAAAAAAGTACTTGTTTTATGGAATAAGAAAGTGTCACCTTTAGACGAAGAGATATTTCTGCTTGTGTTGAGAGCACTCCTTCTCAAGAGAGAGTTTGTCGCAAATATTATCTGTAGGTTGCTTACATACTTCTTCACAATGTCAAGTGTAATTTGTACCCTTGATACTTTCACTTACAGGAACGGTAGGCGTTCATATCTTTATGCATTTCTTCTAACAACACCTTAAGCTATTGTTATATTGCATCTCTACCTTCACTTTCATGAATAAATACAGAGTAGAAGGCTTTTGAATAGCTTCAAGAGGCAATCCCTTGCGATAAAAATCACATTGATTATGAAATACTTACTGCTTTATATAAACAAGAATGTACATACCTCAGGTTTAGGGGTTAGTTGGTCTGCACTACCCCTTCAATTTCCTGTAAGTATTGCTTAATGCATTGTAGGCCTAAAAATTTCTGTAAAGAAATTTTATCTTGTGTTGCGGTTATTGTTTGTAAGGGACTGGTTTGCATATGCGTTGCAAACCAATGCCTTGTTGAGTTTGTGGAGTGTTTCGATTGATGGAGGTGAGAGGAAGCTGTAGGAGAAGTCCCTTGCCGATAAGAGTTATATTCCTGCACCACCTGAATCGTCACGTGTTCCCAAGAAAAGTTGTCTCTAGTTTTATAAATCTGCTTATTGTTGCTTAGAAAGTTTAATAAAATATTAATGCCAACACATTCATGAATACCGTACGATCAGTTTTGTTTTCCCTCGGAGTATTTCACCTATGAACGAGATCTCCGCTTGTTGCCCATTAGCCGGCCAGCCGGATTTCAATGATTAGTGGGAGGGTAAAATAATAAAACAAACCAACCATACAACAATACACAAACCATTTTAAGAGACTAATTACTTATCAAATTATCAAATTATCAAATGAGGTATTGAAACTGTCCACCTTTATTCTCCACACATTTATTTCTCTTTAGGAAATCAATCATCACTCGCTATTGTTCATTTTGAGAAAGTTGGACAATTACCTGACGAATATTATCTTTGAGTTCTTGTATGGTGTGCGTGTTCGTCTTGTACACAACATTTGTTATTTACCCTGCGAGGCTGTTAAATCGGGGAACCAGGGGGCCACAAATCCCCACTAATAACTCTGTCTTGTGGAAACACATTATGAATAGTTCACATGGAATTACTAGCAGAGTGAGAAGTGACACAGTACTGCTGAAAAAATGCATGAGCATGCTCCCTGTCGGTTAATTCTCTGAAAAAAGAGGTTAGCACGGTGTTCACATAAGTAACAGAATCAAACGTATGTTAAATAAATTGGTCATATGATTCTTTCATCACTAAGTTAGCACATAAAGACATGCTGTGTTATTGTGTTATTGAGGCATAATACACTTTATGTACACTGTCGAATTAAGAAACAAATAACACAACACACACCCGGGAACAGCTGCACTACGAGTGCAACATTCAGCAAGGCCAACAAGTAAACAAGCAGGCTTGCTACCCTATACAACGATTATGGGTTCGCTCATAGGAAAACATCACTGATCGCATGGTACTTTATGAGGGAAGTCTTGCAGCTATTGTTTTATCGTTTTGTATTAACTGAATATAAGAAAATGAATACTATACAAAGTTTAAGACTTCATTTGATTTCAAAACACAGAAAATATATAATGCTTTCTATAGAGACAGACTTCATTCTGAGAACGAAAGTTTTTACCGTTAAATAGATGCGTTATTACGATATTTTTATTAAATTCTCTCTCTTTCTCTTGTGTATATGCAACCAGGCACGTGGATTCTAGTTATTAACATTATAGAAGCTTTCTCTCCACATTCAACAGTAGCAGCAGCAAAGTTGTGCACCCTGGGACAGTTTACAACGAATGAAATAAAGGCGCTGCATTCAACAAACATTATTGTTGTCTCACAAGTTAATGCTAAGAGTATAAGTGACAACAGACAGAATTTATTCCTCATTACTAATAACACAACACAGACAGACTCTTAGATCCTGTAAAATTAGTTATTATGAGAGATTGCACAATCTGGATGAGATTAGATTGGACATAGACTTTCAATATTAAATACGTTTTCTTAATTGCACAATAGTATGAAAATGCACTCCAGCGATTGCCGAAACGGGAAATGTAATGCACGAAGGCCTCAACGTCCGGTAGACGAGTCAGCCTGGATTAGTTCTGAATCCAAAGAAGGGCAGTGAATGCTCTTGAACTACACTTACGGTTTTCGAAAGTATAATATGGAATACAATTATATGAAACTTTAATGCAGCAAGAGTCAACTTCCATAGCAACCATACTGGCTGAAATCGTGAATAGGAGGTTCTAAAAAATTACTTTTCTAACTTAATATCCCATCTTATATATCTCCAATGTTCATAGTGATGCCCAAGATTAACTACATTTACCAGTCTCCAATATAAAAAATTGACTGCCGAAGTCAACCTACTACTGCCAATAGCAAATACGAAACTTACACGCAGAATATATTTACAGGATGACATTATTTGTCATTAGAAAATATTTCGATGGTTTTTAAGAATCTGAAATTGTTACAAACATTTTTCATATGTAAACTTAATATAAAATAAAATATGTATTGTAAACTCCACAGGTAAGGCACACACGTTTATAAAATAAAAGTGAGAAATGTACACGAGACTACAAAACACACAGCCATGAAGATGGTACTAGGAAAGCGTTGGTGAGGGAACGGTGTTATTATTTTCAGATTTCAGATTTTAGGAACCCTAATCTTAAAATTATTGTCATTGAGTGGAGTGACTCAGGGGGTAACGTTTGGAACTGGGGTGGCCTGCAGTCCTGAATTTTTATTTTTTTTCGTGGTCGCTTAAGCTAATGCTGGGACTTTCCAAGAATTTTCCACTCCCCCATTTCATTCCGTTGTTTTGTTACAGAGTCAAAAGCGCCAGGACGAGGTGGGCTGGCGCGGTGTGACGTTGGCTTGCGCTTTGGAAAGGTTTCTGCATAGGCATCTGGCATGAAAGCGGCCCTTCCACCTTCTGAGGGGCCCAACTTCTTTAGTGTGTGTGTGTGTGTGTGTGTGTGTGTGTGTGTTTTTGATTGATTTATTTAAGGACGCTCTTTAACAGCTCAGGTCATCAGCGTCCCATTCAACTCAGGGCGTGAAACGGCCGACAAATTTTGCTCAGAGGCCTCTCTTTCAGGCTTGAGGTTCTTTATCGTGCCGTAAATGTACGACACGGGACCCACGGCTTTACTTCCCTTCCGAAGGAAGCCATACTTACGATTTTTACGCCCGAAAAAATCCATCGGTCCTGGCCGGGTTCGAACCCGCGTTTTGGGTATGGGAGGCAAGTATGGTAACCACTACACCACCAGGACCGACGTGTGTGTGTGTGTGTGTGTGTGTGTGTGTAGTGAAGGGAGGGGGGTTGGGTATGTTCTATCTGAAAAATATTCGGAACTCCGTCTATGTTCCCATAGTCGCCTCCCGCGGATCCTGCCCTTTCACTAATCCCTTCCTCCCGGATGCGTAGGCGCAAACGACCAGCCGTGAACAAGACTGAAATATCGAAGTATCCTCCCCATCCCAAACAATCTAATGCAAAATTATACTTGAATTAAAGGAAACAATTTAAGGTAATATGTATTTGTATAGATTTGAATGAAAACACGAATCTTCTTGCATCAACCCTACCTATAAACTTTTCTTCGTATATTTCATTTTACAATGCTTAGCTGTCTACAGACAATCCTTCATTCTATCTCCCTAGCTATCAATATTATGTCATCGATAGTGCTGAACTCCTTTTAAAGGAATAACTATTGACCACATCCATTACAATTATACATTACTGTGCTCTGATTTAGAAACTAAGAATAACAATAAAAGTAGTGTATATCTTGATTTCGCCTCTGGCGCTAAAATGTAAGTTAATCTCTTGTATCAGACATACATTTGAACCGCCACGGGTAGCCAAGGTTAAGGCGCGGGCTCGTGAGCGCGAGATCTGGGGTTCGAATCCCGACAGGACCGTCCTCCCTGACTGAGGTTTTTTCCAGGTTTTCCTCAGTCCTTATAAACGGCAAATGCCTGGGAGGTACCCTAAACTTAGGCCTGGTACAGTTCCTTCCTTAAAATATCCTTTCCAATACATAACTTCATCTCATGTATCACCAGTGTTCACCGCCTGTGGTGTCTCAGTAGTAAAAACGACCGTTAAACATCATTCATTCATTCATAACGTTGACTTATTAAAGCCATTTTGTCAGTTTTACTACTTGAGTTTATTGTTAAAGTAACTTCGCTCCATCTGACCGCGTCACGAAGCGTCTAGGGTCTAAATAATAACACATAATCACGAGATATCTGGTAATTCTCCAGCGTTACTACTGTTACTTTCGTATATTAAAGATGTTTATCATATTATTAACATTATCTGAGAGTGCTTTAATTAATTAACTTAAGAGTAAATGAATAAATTATTTAGTCTCATTTTCGCACTCAATCTCCGTTAGCACTGAACATGTACCGAAAGAGATTGCAGAGACGCGCCAATGTTGTTTTCCTGAGCGAATTCTGATGCCCCTAACTTCTCATGCGTATTATATCAAGAGACATAAATAAGCAGCTGACTGTAATCTCAGTCCCTGGATAAAAGACCATCCATCAAGTTTGTTCCATACTACAGAAGTGAAAAAAATGTATACACACTTCAAGCAAAGTAAAATTGTGTTAGCATGACAAAACTGAACTCACAAAAACAGAAAATGATGAGCACTAATCATCTTAGACGTTTACAGTTACAACAGTTACTCAAAATGCCCATCATCGGCGTCGATACACTTCTGAGTACGTTGAACTATTGACTGAGCAACGTTTGCGAAAGTGTCCTCAGCGATTGCAGCACATGCCGTTTCAATTTCTTCCCGCAGTGCTGCCAGTGTAGCTGGTTTTCTACGGCATACAACTTCCTTAAGAGTTCCCTGTAGGTGGAAATCAAACAGAGTTAGATCTGGAGAACGCGGTGGAAACTCAATCGGATCTCTTCGTCCTATCCTGTGCCTTGGATCCAGTGCGTGGGACTTGTTGCTGTGCAAGGTCTCCCAGATCTGCTTTTGTGAACATCGCATACGGTACCATGAGTCTCAAATTTGTCTCGAATGCGTGTAATGTTACTCGCGTTGGCGGTTCTGTTCTGTACATACGTCTCCATTGCCTTTGAACTTCAACAACATTCTCGATTTTCCAATAGCACTTCAAAAATTGCTTTCCGCTGTTCAAACGATAACCTTGGATTCCTTTTGTTGTAGCAATGCTAGCATATCGTAATGAAAGTCACATCTGTTTACAGAACATCATACGATAATCTTGGCGTCATTTGTTCATTGTTGATTTACCTGTCACGTAGCAACGCTATCATAATGTATGTTGGTCACATCTATTACACGCAGATGACCTGAGATGTTAAAGAGCGTCTATAAATTAATCAAAATCATGTTTACAGAGCATCATACTGCACATTACTGTTATTTTTCGGCCTAACTTTGAAATATATGAAATAGATATCTACTGTGAAATTGTGTATACATTTTTGGCACCCTCGGTATATTGGAAAGATTTACTCACTGATATGTCTTTTATTTATAAAAACCAAGGAAAGATATGTTAATCAGTTTTAATCCTTTGTAATGTCCACCATCTGATGAAAATAATTCTTCACTGATTGCTGAACAAGGGAATCTGCAATACAATACGACGAACGTGTTGGAATACTTGAGTAATCGCAAGGTTGTTCACGCATGTCGGTGTGGAGAAATCTTTAAAGCAGTAGTCAAATAAATTGTCAGCGATATGAGCGGCAGGAGTTACTGCGCAAGTTAGAGGTGCGGCATAATGCCTACCGCGATGGGGAAGGGAATTTTCTGCCCGTTAGCGGGATTTCTCTGTTGAATTTTAGTTGACTATTGGTTAATTCGCCTTGTGTACAATAAAACTGTAGGAATCTTGAATAAAAATTATAATACTATTTTTTTATAACACACTTTACCCATCTTCATTATATCGGTGATCTTTCTCAAAGTAGTCCCCGTTGGATGCAATGCACCTGTCCCAGTGTCAGCCAGTCATAAACGACATACTAGAAACCGCCTAAGAATCGCCTCCGTACTGCTTCTGATGATGGACAATGCCTCATACTAAGTGTTTCTTTAATATGGGATGGTGAAAAAGTAACATGGGGCCAAATCTGGATTACTTTTTGTGAAATATTCAGCAGAACATTTGCGCTGTGCGGCAGTGCATTATCGTGGTGTAGCATCCAGTTTATTGTTCGGAAATATGACCTTGTAGAGTTTTCAGGACATCTCTGTAGTATTGTCCAGTTACAGTTGTATGTGCAGGTACTACATGCTGGTAAACCTTTCCTTGAATATCAGAAAAATGAGTTGATGATAATTTTCCCAGCAGAAGCAATCACTTTGTGCGCTTGCTGTTTACTCTCGGATGGAAATGGTAGCCAAGTTTCATCAGCTGTTATTACTCCTCTCCTCTCCTCTCCTCTCCTCTCCTCTCCTCTCCTCTCCTCTCCTCTCCTCTCCTCTCCTCTCCTCTCCTCTCCTCTCCTCTCCTCTCCTCTCCTCTCCTCTCCTCTCCTCTCCTCTCCTCTCCTCTCCTCTCCTCTCCTCTCCTCTCCTCTCCTCTCCTCTCCTCTCCTCTCCTCTCCTCTCCTCTCCTCTCCTCTCCTCTCCTCTCCTCTCCTCTCCTCTCCTCTCCTCTCCTCTCCTCTCCTCTCCTCTCCTCTCCTCTCCTCTCCTCTCCTCTCCTCTCCTCTCCTCTCCTCTCCTCTCCTCTCCTCTCCTCTCCTCTCCTCTCCTCTCCTCTCCTCTCCTCTCCTCTCCTCTCCTCTCCTCTCCTCTCCTCTCCTCTCCTCTCCTCTCCTCTCCTCTCCTCTCTCCTCTCCTCCACTTAGCTTTATTTTACCTGCTCTACGCTAAATAAAACCCTTCCTTCCCCATCTACATATTTTTCCTGCCCCATATACGGAATACATAAAATTAGCTTCAATGTGATTAATTACATTAAATCACTTGGGCAATTCTCATGAGCGGGAGGTCTGGGGTTCGAATCCCGCCAGGACCGTCCTCGCTAAGTGAGATTTTTTCCAGGTTTTCCTCAGTCCTGATAATTGGCAAATGCCGAGAAGGTACCCTAAACTTAGGCCTGGAACGATTCCTTCCTTAAAAAAACAATTTCCCTATATTTCATTTCATCCCATGTATCATCAATGTCCATCGCCTGTGGTGCCTCTGTAGCAAAAACGGGCGTTAAACACCATTCATTCTTGGGCAATTCTTAATAAATCAAATGTAGACTCTAATAAAAAATCAAGATAGGGATGTTATTCGTCACTAATATTGTTCTAAGTAATATAATTGAAAAGTGGAGGAAAACGGGCAAACCAAAAGGAATAGTAAAAAAGTATGTTTATTAATATAGATACATTATTTGCAGACGACCTAATTATACAATGCGACAGGGACTTTGCAACGATAAAACGGTTAGAATACTGCAAATTTGTGAGGAAGAGAGACGTTAACTCGGACAGTATAAAAAGACCTATTTGTCGAAGAAAATAGAGTCGGAAGAGGATTTCCGAAGAAAGATGAGGTGTATTTTCAGCTGTTCAAAATGGGGAACAAATGGAATCAAGTACGATATGAAAACGAAGGTTGTGTTTCTAAATAAATTAATGTAATTAGTAATTTAGCTTTCAATGCTATATCGATACTAAAAGTCCACTCCTTAAAAAAGCATTTACCATTAATGTTGTCCCAAAACACACAAAAAGATAAAAAATATTCTGAAACTTTCACAACATATTCCTACTACGGATACAGCGTGTTCTACAACAGTACTTTTAACCGGCCTGCAATAAACGTAGAGAAAAATGAGGGTGATGAAACATACATGAAGATGGTTTATAGTTTTAAATCTAGAACTATTTTCATTACTTGCATTTATTAGAGATTGTGATGTAAACGTAATAAATAGTTCATGTCAGTTTACACCATTCCTTTCAATTCTTTATTTCAAACTCACTGTTTTAAAAATTCATTCTTTCCAGAAAGGACATTTCTTCTTCTTATTATCATTTGATACTACAACCGGGGGTGAGCCATGGCCTGCCGCGGCGACCTCTGCTTCCTCTATCTCCGTCTTACGACTTCATTGATAGGGGGCAGCATTGCAGCGAGGCATGTAATCAGCGTGCCGGCCCTCCGCTGGTACAAACTAAAGATGGAATTAGATCAGCCAGACTACAAATACGAATACTAAACTCAGTAAATGCAATATCAAGTCATGAGGAAGCAGGGAATGAAAGGAATAATGAAGATAACTAGAGCAGAGAGTTAGGCGGAGAAGAAAAGAGGAACAAAAAGAAGATGAAGTTGAAGGAGGAAGGAGAACAGAGGAGTGAGGAGTAAAAGAAGAAATTGGTGATAATTATATGAATGATTGCAAAACAATAACTAACAGCATAACAATTAGAGAGAAAAAAAGCGAGGGAAGAGAAGAGGAAAGAATAAAGATAGAAGAAGGGAGTGATGATCACAAATGCATCTTTAACACATCACCAACAACTACTCAACCATTCAACTAATGAAAATTCTAAGGGAGTAGAAAAAAGACAAATAAAGTTGAAGGGCTAAAGAGTTAAGAGTTAAATAAAAAACACCAAGGGAAAAAAACCATGTTTAGAAGAAAGAAGACCGAGGGTAGACATGATGGTTATTATAGCAGACAAAGGAGATGAGTGAAGATGGAGGGGAGGTAAGGATCAGGGGAAAAAGAAGCCAGGAGTAAGCGGTACAAGAAGAAGAAAATGTTGGTAATTAAATGGGGATAGTAAAAGTATATACGTGTTTGATAAGTGTGTTAAGTTGAGTGATAAATCCAAGATCAGTTATATAAACAATGAAAACAGTGAACAAATAGCAAGAGTAGCGAGTAAGGATTATATATAGAAATAGCATTAGTGACAGAATAGCAAGAGTAAAAACATGCAGCGAATGCTCAATATATTAAGTGAACTAAGGTAGAGTTCAAAGCATGTATTAACATTGTAAGTTTAAGAACACATAAATATTAAAACATAAAGAGAAATAATGATTTAAATAAGAAGTGAATACATAATGTGGAACTAAAAGTAAAATAGGAATTAAAGTCTATTAGATAGCAGGGGTAAGGTTAGGTGCTGGTTATCAGTACCCTTTCAGGTCGGTTTCCGACGTCAGTTTAGTTCTTGTAGTTAGCAGGTACCAGCTACCTACTGGTTCCCAGTAGCATGTAAATTATTAAATTACTGAAAGAATTGTTTGATTCTATGTTCTATTTACTTTTCATTATATTATGTTTTCTTTTTATAGATTATGATCTGTAAAATGTATGATATATTATTAAACAATTTTAATAAATAATAAATGATAAATTTTGCAATATATGGCCCGGTATAAGCCATAATTGCCGGGATGGAGTATTGCATATTTATTATTATTTTTTTTTTACTCCGCCGGTCATCTATCACTTTTCAGACAGTTTCCCAATTGTTCTCACGAGGCCGGGTAGACCTCGTTCCAGACGTCCCTAACTTAGAAGTTGCCGGGAATGGAACTCGGATCTCCGGACCAGCAGCCATCAACGCTAACTACTAGACCAAGGGGATAGTAAAAGGACATATGTACTAAGAATAACATTGACAATAGTTCCTCATAAGTTTTATCGTTAAGTTTTATGTTTTCATTTTCATTTCAAAAAGTACGTTGAACATTTGCACTAAACTGAACATAATACAAGGGGCGTTTGGAAAAGATTTACAGTAGCAGTGTTTTACGAATGCCGCACAATCATTGGGCACGTTCATTCGTACGGCGATATACCCCACGCAGACGCTAGATGGCAGTTGTAGGCCTAACGTGTACTGTAAACAATGGTAGTTTGTTATCATTTAGAGAAAGACGCGGACAAAATGGAAGGCGACTATCATGGACAAAGATGGACTACATGATTATTGTGGCAGGAAGGCGTCAAAACTGCACAAATTCATAGAAGTTTAACTGTGGTCAAGAAGCTCATGCACAGAGGACCGTTTACAACTGGGTCAATGCGTTCACCTGCAGTAGGGAATCTGCATACAAGCCTGGTCATCCGTCTGTTGAGGTTTTGTCTGAATTTATTATGACTGATAGGTACATAGCCTTTGATGAACAGGAATATCAGACAGACCTTGGCCACACAACCCTGCACACCATTATTCATGACGATTTGAATATGAAAAGATGTGCGCACATTGAGTTCCACGGGATTGGGTACAAACCACAGGACAAAAGCGTTGAAATCTGTCGTCAGCTACTGGAAATGCAGAATGAAGATCCAGCTGTTTTGGAGAAGTTGGTGACTGGTGATGAATCATGGTGTAACTGCCACACACAAGCGAAGAAAGCCAATCCATGCAATAGAAACATCCACCGCGCACAAGCAGGTGATCACACAGATTAGGACACTTCAGATTGGTTCCTTCAGTTTTAATGTTACAAATTGATTAATTCTTGACACATTAATATACATTTTCTTGAATATTTTGGCTCTGTCGTATCTTATGAGCCCTCTAAAAACAATACAGAGTCAATGAGACAACAAAAATGATAGAAAATGACCGTTGTATCCGCTGTGTCTCTAAGATGTCCCATTTGAGACCTTTTGTCATCCACGACGACTGAAGAACTACAGAAAACAGAAGTAGGATCAAGGGAAGGCCCGAACAAGGTCGTAACAAGGTGACAACTTCATTAGGCGACATACATTGTGTTATCAACCAGTTAGGGTAGTTGTACCTGTCTACAGTATGAGCAACAACTGGTGAGAAACAAGTTTTAAAATGAAGAGTTGAGATTTATGAGATCTACAACCCCATTTAAAACTCCCTGTTTTACACGCCAGCACAAAAGATCTCCATTGAGATTCGCTCACATCCATGTCAATTCGCAACTTTGACCCTGGAAGGCCGCCCTCTTTGCAGACGAACCAAGAATTGGTCCAACAGGCTGTGATGGCATATGGCGAATGTTTTGCTTCAGGCACGATAGATTTGGATGTGACTCGGCTAGGCTATAGAGGCTATAGAGACTCGTCTCTTAGCATGTCAATGTTAATAAAAGTAACATCGTCCTTGAACACATTGTAATGATCTGGGCTTTATTTTGATGCAAGATAACGCCAAGCTATGTACAGTAGAGATCATAAGAATGTCAGGTTAGGGCCATAAACCAGCTTGCAAGCATTCCCGACCGCATTCCTCTTGAACACGCAGGTAAAGCTGTCTTGCTGTACCACTGGACCTGAAACAACTCACATATTCTTCAACTCAAGAATGGGAGAGGATCTCACAAATGCCTTTTAGAAGATTTGTGCAAACAATGTCGCATATTTGATTATTCCATGATGGGATTTAAAATGACTACCATATTTTCAGTTAGTGAACTCACTTTGTTTTCTGTATAAATCAATCTTTAATAAGTTTTATGAACGCTACAATTTAAACATACTTTAATCCGTATTAAACAAACAATTTAAAGAGTTTTAATGTATTAAATTATATAAATCTAACAATTTCGATATTGCTGTTTGACACATACTAAAATATTTACTATTTACTAGTCTTTTCATAAATTTATCTCACACACTTTCTTCCTTTAGCGAATTCCGAAGGAATTGCGGTCGTGCCCATGAGATTTTAAAAACTTTCTTCAAATTTCCATCGATCCTACCTACTGGGCATCGAAAATGACAATGAATATATATGATACATATTTTTTTCTTATATATGAACACAACGCTCCGTTAACGCTCAAGCGGTTGCAATTTTTGTTTTTTCTCAAGGAAACTCAGGACATATCCATCAATTAACAAACGATTCTTCGAGTTGGTTAACCAGCAAAATTGAACCATTGGGGCGAGGGTTATCCTAAATCGGAAAAATTAAAAAAAAAAACCCCCATTAAAATGGCTATAGTGGCCGCAATGTTTATTTTTTCTCAACAAAAACTGAGTATATTTCTTTAAAATAAATTTATACAAGTACTGTAAGAAAATTAACGTAATTGGGACATTAGGAGTGGGGGGCATACCTTAAAAGAGAGTAGGGGTCTCTAGCGGCCGCAATTTTAAATTTGTTTAAAGGAAATTCGGCATAAATAAAGTAAGATTAAAATAAAGTAAGAAAAATAGTTTCTGAAACCAGTGAAATTGGACCATTATGAGGGGAGGGAGTTTACATGAAACTAAACATTTAAAAATCGCTCTAGTGGTATTAATATTTATTTTTTCGCCACGAAACTTGAAATATACCAATTAAACAAAATAATATAAAAGTTTCTGAAAATCAGAGAAATGGGGCTGTTTGGAATGGGAGCTTACCTGAAACCCAAAATTTAAAAATCACTCTAGCAGTACTAATTGTTTTTCGCAACAAATTTCTTGATATGCCGTTTAAATCAAATAAGAAAAATAGTTTCTGAAAATCAGTGAAATCAGATTATTAGGAGTGGAGGGTTACTTGAAATCCAGAATTTAAAAATTACTCTTATTGGCACCAGCACTTGCTTTTTTGCAACGAAATTCCGTATATACCATTTAAATAAAATAAGAAAAATAGTTTATAAAAACCAGGGAAATCGGGTCATTAGGAGTGGGAGTTTACCTGAAATCCAAAATTTAAAAATCTCTCTAGCAGCACCAATATTTGTTTCTTCACAACAAAATTCGGAATATAATAAAGCAAGAAAAATTAGTTTCTGAAAATTAAGGTAACTGAACCATTAGGAGTAGGAGGTATATAAAAACCGAAATATAAAAAGTGCTCTTGCGTTTAATTTTCCTATTGTTTAAAATAAAAGGACAAATTAATTGAGCATGTGAACTGTATTTATAACGTTGCATATGTTTTCTATTTAAAAAAAAACAACGACTTGAAGATGGCAACTGAGGAATATTAATGTAATATGTGTTTAAGAATTATATTTGTATGTAAGAGCGCTCTGTAATACTCTCCAGAAAACGTGTGCGTTACACGTTTTTACTACAATAGCATTTAAACTAAATTTCAAAGCAAATGAAAATCTTCGATTGTTTATTGTTAATTGTGTATATTTGCTTAGTACATTGTAATTGTTTTTAAACATTTACGTGTTTAGTGTTATTGAAACATATGAACATCTTATTTCTTAATATGCAATGTAACTCGAAACTTTCTGTTATTTTTCACTATTTTAGTAAAAGTAAAGATGATATCAATTGCTCAGTTCATAAATAACATAAATATGGTTACATTTAAAAATATCCATACTATACAATTTAGTGTATCAATGGTTATACATTTCGTTCAATTAAGAGTATAATTAATTTTTGTAGCTTAATATCAACAACAACAACGATGATGATGATGATAATAATAATACTAATAATAATAATAATAATAATAATAATAATAATAATAATAATAATAATAAATTCCTTGCAAATATGGTTCAGTTTAATTACATGAAATTGTTAAAAAACTGAAAGCAAATATAAATAGAAAGACACCAAGACCATATAAGCTAAATGTAAAACTTTTCCACCATGCCCTATATAAGTCAATTAATGGGATATTCTTAACTGCTGTTAATTACTTGGGAAAGTTCTACAATTATGAAGTATGAAGTTATGGCGTATAGAAGGGGAAAATGTGCTCACTTCCGTTGTGCGTGGTGTACTTTCAAAATAGTGTTGCTCGTGGCGGTAAACTGTTTTGCGATTGACATCTACTTTCCTCAGGATGTGCATTAAGTTATTCTGAATTGGTGTGTACTCTGCATACTGAATTGTTTTGAAGAACATAATACATTCGTAGATTCAAATTTGTAATCGTAGAATAGTGATAAATTTGAAACATTAAAAATAATAGCCATCTTATTGCAACGTGTAACATAAGAAGTATGTGAAGTTTAGTATTTTCAGCTCGACAAACTTATTCATTGTCCTAAAGGATAAAAGTAGAGTTCAAGCATCGGAAATGAACTTTATAAAATTATTGATAGAGTAGAAGAGATAGAACCATAAATGAGACCAAACAATCAATATGCATACCTATACAGAAATAGTTGGTTATACCACGCACAGAGAATGGGTAAGAATATAATACCCCAATGCATTCGGGAACACTCAAAACCCAAAGTTTGCAAAAGTCGAAGCAGGAAGATTTCACCACCGTCATAATTGGTGTCTTCTATTAAACAAGCATATGTTGATTAACTGCAAGCATTTCACTTTCGCGAAACATTTCTTCATTGACCTACTGCACTGTTGACTTAGGGGCAAAGTGGAGGGACCTTCTGTGAACAAGATGTCTGTTCTTTATCACACACTTCATGCGTCATTGAAATCTGCAGCTGCGAATTGCAAGCATTGGCATAAGACACTATCTCTACCTTGATAGCGGAAACTGTTTCAAATTTATTTAGAAATAACAAGGGATACTTTCAAACTTTTAAAGAACTTTACAAAACCAACGTATTAGGATCTAAAACATGATCTGTGATTTCTGTTGCCATGTTTGAAACTCAACAATGGGAACTGAAGGAAAGAGAGATAAGGCCTTTATCTATGAAAGGATCATATGAAGGAGGAGGCGAACTGGATAAAAATGGTGTACTGTGCCGAAGATAAATTTTTGGCAATTACTTTCCCCATATCATTGTCCAAAGGTCCAGACTTCTACAGCTTTTTAAGGTCCTCGAGTAGTTTTTGTAGAAACGTGTCCAAGAATCTAATTTTGAAAGCTTTGTATTGTTTTCTTATGTAACATGGTTTATCAGGTAGTTGTGATTTGTACTAATTAGCAGGAATAGCCACATTTGGGCTGTTGAAAATGTTCGCTTTCTTGTCCATAATCACCACACAAATATTCAGTAAACGTTTGGGCTTGATCACTACATAGCCACTTGATTGGGCAAATTCATACCAACTTTGTTCATTTAATTGCATTATCCAAGTGGTTTAAAGATACTCCATGACTGTTGTGGCAGCATGCTAGTCCTCGATTACTTTTTTCCGGCAAAGTGGACAGGAAGATGCGGTCCAGTGAATTAATTTGCTCGTTTATTTGACTTGTCCCTTTGGAAATTTCCTCTTATGGACAATTGGACAGATCAAATGTAAATAGGTTACTGTAGCAACGACCGCAATTGACTTACATATTTATGTAATAAGTACAGATGTCAATTCACTAATATACAGAGGGTGCCTAGATGTATACACATTTCAAACAAACAAAAAAAAGTGTTAACATAACAAAACTGAATTCACACAAACACAAAATGATAAGCACTAATCATCTTAGACTTTCACAGTTACAACAGTTGCTCAAAATGTCCACCATCGGCGTCGATACACTTCTGAGTATGTTGAACTATTGATTGAGCAACGTTTGCGAAAGTGTCCTCACCGATTGCAGCACATGCAGTTTCAATTTCTTCCCGAAGTGCTGCCAGTATAGCTGTTTTTCTACGGTATACAACATCCTTAAGAGTTCCCCATAGGTAGAAGTCCAACGGCGGTTCTGTTCTATACACACTTCCCCATTGCCTTTGAACTTCAACAACATTCTCGATTTTCCAGTACTGCTTCAAAATTGCTTTCCGTTGTTAAAACGATAATTGTGGCTCCTTTTTGTTGTAGCAACGCTAGCATAATGTATGTCAGTCACATCTGTTTACAGAACATCATACTACACATTACTGTTGTTTTTCGGTCCAACTTTGAAATATATTAAATAGATATCTACTGTGAAAGTGTGTATACACTTTGGCACCCTCGGAACAGTAATTAATGGATCAAATGAGATAATGTCTTTACATTGTGTACTACCCTTCAGTGTAACTTTGATCGGTTTACAGAGCAAGGCTAAAAACTAACACCTTTCGCATATGAAAGTTGTTCATATTCCCACCCCTTGCATAGTCACGGACACACTCTGTATATCGTTAAGTTGATGTATCGTTAATTTGACCAAGTCTACATAAACAATCCCAAATAATTACGCTTCGTTAATGAAGAGATGGTTTTGACTTTCATTCTGAAAACTGTAAACCACATATTAACTTTGTTTCTTCAAACTAATATCCAGCGTAACGATAAAAATGCCCAGTTAAGTTGTTCAATGAAGTGAAATAGTACTTCATTACTAAATTACTATTTTGTGCCACGAAATATCAGATGTTTCAATCGTTCTCGGCCCCTGATTATTCTTTATATTTTCCAAACTAATGAACGTAGTATAGTGAACTGTGACATCAACATATCTTTATTACTGAGAAGCAAAATTATGGAAGCATACGAGTGACGGTGTTACTCTCTAGCCGGTGAGCGCCATTGTGCATATTGACAGCAGTAGTGCGACCCGTGACTGTGTTCGTAATTTTAAATTGTTGGATTCTTCATCATAGATCTAACACATGAAACAACGAGCATTTATTTTTATATAATTTCTTATAATCTCTATAATCAAAGCTCTTTTCTATTCATATCTTCTTTTTATATGGACAATGAACGTAAATAAAAACATTACTTAAATATCAATAATAAAACGCTATATTCTTTTATACAAACACAAAGGACCAAGGGGAAAAAATAGATTATCATCGATTCTGTGAAAGGACTTATAAAAATTAATTTTAGACATTTTACATGTATATATATATTTGACTATTTGTATAGTAGCGTGGAATTGTTAAAAACATATTTATAGTTAGAAGAATGCAGGAGACTGCGATACAGATACATGGGATAATGGGAGGGTCCAGAAATTCAAGTTGTTAAGAAAATTGATTATTTAGGTGCTAGATGTCCAGCAATGGGAAATGGAGCAATCAAAAACAGAAAGCAGTAGCAGAAGGAAAAATAGTCATGGGTGTAATCAGATCTTGTGTAAACAAAATAGCAAATATACAAGTAAAATGGTAAGAGAGAATATATGGCTCAATAGTGGAGAGCAAAATGATGTATGGAATAGAAATATGGGGGCCAGATGGAGGATGGAAAGGGATAAATATGATAAATAGATTATTCTGTAGAATTGTCCTAGGTTTACCTAGATCTTCACCTTATGAGGTTTCCCTAGGAAGATTGGGCTATAAAAGCAAGGTATTGAAATATTGGTATAGAATAGGGAGACTAGAAGAGGAGAATATTATTAATCGGTGTTTGGTAGCACAAGGAAAAAACAAGGGGAGGGAAACTTGGTTATCTAAAATCCAAATAATCCTACAAGCGGGCATGGGATTAGCATGGTACGAGGGAGAAAGATTGGGTAAAGGATTTGGGAAAGAGATAACAATAAGAATAGAGGATATTAAAAAACAGGAAATATGGGCAAATATTAACACCAAAATTTTCCTGAAATTATATAAAATGTGTGGGGAAGAGAAAGACATGTTGAAATTTGTGATAAAGTAGGAAGGGAAGGATTGGCATGGTTTAAAACAGGAATAATATATTTAATAGGATTAAAATGGATACACTAAGGGGATATGTCCTATGTGTGAAGAACCAGATAGTACTTGGCATTGTATACTAGAATGTAAGCAAACTAAGTTTTGGAGGGAACAGTTCCTATTACAAAAGTGAAAAAATTTACCAAATGAAATTAGAGGTAGAAGAATTTTAAATTTAAAATCAGATGAAAACATTAAGGAACTGGAAAACATATAGGCAAGGTCAGACAAAAACGGTTATGGGTGTAAAATACTTGGGTAAGGTGCTTGAGAAATGAAATAGGATTGTCAGATAGTGAAAGGAGGATGAAATGATAGGGGAGGGAATGGGGGTAGTTATCTAGCATTAGTTGAACAGAATCCTTATACACCAATAACCAGGGTGTTAGTGTGTATAAGGTCTTAGGATAAGAATAAGCAATTCTCAAGGATAGAAATTTGGCCGAATGGGTTTAATTAAAAAAATAAGGAAGGTTTAGTATTGTAGGAAATATAACTTAATATTGTATTGAATGTATAAATTACTTCTAATGTTGTGTTTTGTTTTTGGTTGGTTTGGAACCCGGTTCCCTGGATAAATCAAGGACACGATAATATTAAAAACCAGATAAATTATACTGCTACATTCAATATTATACGAATGATTAATTTAATATGTATTATTGATATGACCTCAGGATGTGTTTTGCAGAATGATCCTTTTCGGTATGAATACCCAAAATAATAAATATTATTGTAAAAGCTAGTATAATAGTAGGAAATATTTCTTATTGGTAATATTTTGCTTAAAAGATGGGAGTTTCCGTACATGGCAAGGATAAAAATCAACAATGCATAATGACAAATGAATATCATAGATGCTTGAAATCAGTAACGAGTGCAAACTTGTATGCTAAATTTGAGAGTGTTAAACAAGTTCAAAGAGAATTTCGACGTGAGTATGGTGTGCGTAATGTACTAATTCGATTGCACAATATTGTGGTATGAAACATTTGTAGAAAGAGGTTCTAAGTTAAAAAAACGTGCAGGAGATCGCCAGTACAGAAGCAAATATCTCTGGAGAAATGACAAGAAGCCCTATGAAAAGTTAAAAACGATTTTCAGCAGAGATGAATGTACCACATACGTCCTGTCAGCGTATTGTTCAAATGTACCTGAAACTGTACATGTATCACTTACAACGCCTACAAGCCTTACATCCTTGGGGATGGCCGAGGTCGTTGAGCCGCGGAGACTCGTAAGAGGGAGGTCTGGGATTCGATACCCGCCAGGATAGTCCTCCCTGACTGAGTTTTTTCTCAGGTTTTCCTCAGTCCTCATAAATGGTAAATGCCGGGGAGGTACCGTAAATTTAGGCCTGAAACGTTTCCTTCCGTAAAAATAAATATCTTTTCCCAATTTATCATTTCGTCTCATGTATCATTAGTGTCCACCACCTGCAATGGGCGTGAGTTATTATTAAAAAAAGAATCTTATGAGATGTGGATCAATTTTGAGAGTCTTATGAGATGCTCGTCAATTTTGCATCAATGAGCCAACAGATTGAAGATGAAGACAACTTCTTAAACAAATGACTACTTTACAGACATTTCATAGGGAGAGTAAACACTCACAACTGCATTATTTGGGCAAGGGAAAGTCCACATGTCTCCTTGAAAGATCAAGTCCAAAAGTAACGTCTGGTGTGCAGTGAATGGACCATTCTCCTTTGCAGGAAAGACAGTAAGCACGCTGTGGATCTTGTTTGGATAAGTTGCAGTTGTTTCTGTTACCAAAACTTGAGGAAGAAAACAATATGACCACCGTATTCCAACATGATGGTGCACCCCTCATTGGGCACGGAAGGTTCGTCATTTTCTAAATATCGCTTTCAATTGTGGTCATGATGGACCAATTTCTTGGCCTCCATATTTTCCAGATTTAACTCCTCCTGACTTGTTTGTGTGGGGTTGTGTTAAAGATACTGTCTATTCACAGGAATCCAGCAACAATGGTGATTGAAATTAAATTTTACTCAAGATTTCCAAAAAATCAACCCTCTGATGTTACAACGGAATGGGCTGAATTGCATCACCGTTATGAGTTGTCCAGAATGCGCAAGAGGACCATTTAGCATTCTGAGAAATCTCCCATCTTTAAGTGTTGTATAAACCAAGTTTCAAACTATAAAGATCAGTACTAAACATTTTACAGTGTGTTCATTTTATCCATCACCTGTATCACTTGGTATTCTACTTTTCACCAATTTTGTTGGTATTGTATTTCTCATGCGTTTTCTTTTGTTATTATTTAACACTTGTATACCGCAAGTTCACAAGCAATAATAAATAAAATAAGCAGTTCGTCTCCTGAAAAAGAGCAACTAACTATAAATACAACAATAAATTATTATTTGCTAAATGTTAAATGAAAGTGACGTGAAACTAAAGGATTTAAAAGACTCTTTTTATCTACAGCTGCTATATTGCAATAGCTGTCGCCTTGCGGCCAAACGCGTAAGCTACTAATGGCGGATATTACAAAACAAAAGCTAAAATTTCTCTATCCAGCAGTGCGGCTATAAAACACGTAGTATGCACGGCTCCCATCTAATTCATTGGCAGACAAATTTCGACTGAAACAAGAGAAACAGTTGTAAAATTGAAGGTAAGCGAAAAACAAACGAGAGTTCTACTGTGCCAGCTTTTAGCGCATCTATTTATTTACTTTATTACTGTCATTAATTTAAGTATACACAACAAATGGACAGAAAACATTATAATGTTTTATCTTACAACACCTACTTACAAAGGAAATTTTAAATAAACTCTATGCACTTGGTCGTGCCAAAAAACCCCTAATAATAACAGAGATAAAATCTCAGCAGGCGGCAACTAACGGAACTTAATTTACCAGTTTTAAAGCAGGAAAAGTTGCCTGCAACCTGTGTAGGATGTAACAGGCGAGATATTAATTTGTTCCAGTACTAGCAACCTAGCTCAAATTTCCTCTCAGGCGTTATATTTATTACTTACGGCGGCGATGTGAACATCATTGTCTTTCTGCACGCATTGTATTGCAACTACTTTGCGCAACTTTCCCGCAATCTTTTACTGGCGTCCTTAAGAAAAGTACATAAATAAATGAATTTAAATTGCCCTTGACATTTTTGGTAAGTTAAGTGAGGCCCATTTCCACCTCAATTGTGTTATTAATTTATTACGTACGTTTGCGAAAATATATAACCTTCTCTGCATTGTTCTAAGGCATTAGAGTGGTGGTCTTGACATATTTAGGTGTAATTTTCTCATATAGAGGCACCATAAAGTGCCATTAGTTTGTATTCAAGCGAAAGAAGCGTATACCTCGGGCGCATCATTGTCTGGTTAAACTCTTGTATCATATACATAAAAGGCCATGAATATTCTTTCGGTAAGGTAATTACTGAAGTTGGTGATAGCCTTAAATAAAATTTTAGATGCGTTCGCTAAGAATTTATATAATACTGAATAACATGCTTTATTCCTATTTTTATTGAGTATTTTATTGAGTGTATTGTATTTTAATGTGTTAAGGTTACCAATAAATGAAATAGGGTCTAAATCTTTGCGAAATTCCAAAGTCTCCAGGGGATTGTAGTCGGGTACAGAAAGCCGAATATCCTTAGTTCGAATTTTCATTTTTTTACATGAATAAATCACATTAATATATAAACCTGAAAACTCTCCATTTTCATTACATATTCTTTACATGAGAGGGATCCTAAGTATGGCTTCCTTCGGAAGGGAGGTAAAGCCGTGGGTCCCGTGTCGTACATTTACGGCACGAAAAAGAACCTCAAGTCTGAAAGAAGAGACCTCTGAGCAAAATATGGTGCCGTTTTACGCCCTGAACAGAATGGGAAGCTGATGATCTGAGATGTTACAGAACGTCCGTAAATTTAAAAAAAAAAAAAAAAAAAAAAAAAAAAAAAACACGAGAGAGGGTTAGAGGTGTGGATGTTATTAAAATGTTCTAGTTTTATTTTATAACGTCTTTATTCTAATTGTTTTACTTTTTATTTAAAATGTCCCACAAATGCAATTTTTATTCATTTTTAATCGCTAATCAGTCATGATGAACAAAAATTTGCCATATTATTATTACAGCATTTTTATATTACAAAAATATACGATCATTAATTTCATCAATTATGAAAAACGTGGAATTAATAAATTCAGAAATTTTTCTGAGACATCCAGGGCAATACAAAATAATCGTATGACAATTTGTTTTCTCAATATCAAATTTATGTGCTAATATTTTTATATAGTCAAAATTACAAACCGTATGCAGTACTTAGCATATTCAAATATGTTAGTAAAATATTATGTTTAGGTATAGCAAAATGCATGTTGAGGCCACGTGTATTGTTTGAGCAATTTTAAAGAATTTTATTGAATATTGCAATATTTTAAAAAATTTCCTATGGATATGTGCCATTATAGTGCAGACTTAAAGGTATTGAGCATGAGAATAAAATTCAAAGATGTTTTAATGCGAACAGTCTGATTCGTATGAACAAAATCTTATTGTAATTTCTCTGTTAGAAACTGCGTATCAAATAGGTGTATTTTACAGAGGGTTATTTTCAATCTATGGTAACAAATTCAGACAGCTCTAACTTATGAAAAACCACACCTCTATCAGCTTTAATGTTCTTGTAGTGGTCTCAAGAGTAAGCTATCGCTCTGTATGTTAGTTTACATTGCAGTAAACTGCCCATTTTAATCCATTCCTTCTGGCAGGCTTTCTAAAGACCGTTCACAATTCGTGGTATTCTACTTTAAACTGCCCTTTTCAATAACTCAAGTGCACTGAAATTCATCGATGTTTTCCCGTTTCTCGCTTCACAGCCGGTTTCAACTCCACCATCTGCTCAAGTAAGTTCTTGAAACTTTGCGCTATATTTGTCGTTGTGGGTACACGTTGAGTTCTGGGTTATCATGTAAGGTCTTGAAACTTTGCGCTATATTTGTCATTGTAGGTACACGTTGAGTTCTGGGTTATCATGTAAATTCTGAAACTTTGCGCTATATTTGTCGTTGTGGGTACACGTTGAGTTCTGGGTTATCATGTAAGGTCTTGAAACTTTGCGCTATATTTGTCGTTGTGGGTACACGTTGAGTTCTGGGTTATCATGTAAGGTCTTGAAACTTTGCGCTATATTTGTCATTGTAGGTACACGTTGAGTTCTGGGTTATCATGTAAATTCTGAAACTTTGCGCTATATTTGTCGTTGTGGGTACACGTTGAGTTCTGGGTTATCATGTAAGGTCTTGAAACTTTGCGCTATATTTGTCATTGTAGGTACACGTTGAGTTCTGGGTTATCATGTAAATTCTGAAACTTTGCGCTATATTTGTCGTTGTGGGTACACGTTGAGTTCTGGGTTATCATGTAAGGTCTTGAAACTTTGCGCTATATTTGTCGTTGTGGGTACACGTTGAGTTCTGGGTTATCATGTAAGGTCTTGAAACTTTGCGCTATATTTGTCGTTGTGGGTACACGTTGAGTTCTGGGTTATCATGTAAGGTCTTGAAACTTTGCGCTATATTTGTCATTGTAGGTACACGTTGAGTTCTGGGTTATCATGTAAATTCTGAAACTTTGCGCTATATTTGTCGTTGTGGGTACACGTTGAGTTCTGGGTTATCATGTAAGGTCTTGAAACTTTGCGCTATATTTGTCGTTGTGGGTACACGTTGAGTTCTGGGTTATCATGTAAGGTCTTGAAACTTTGCGCTATATTTGTCATTGTAGGTACACGTTGAGTTCTGGGTTATCATGTAAGGTCTTGAAACTTTGCGCTATATTTGTCATTGTAGGTACACGTTGAGTTCTGGGTTATCATGTAAATTCTGAAACTTTGCGCTATATTTGTCGTTGTAGGTACAGGTGAGTTCTGGGTTATAGTGTAAGGTCTTGAAACTTGGCGCTATATTTGTCGTTGTAGGTACACGTGAGTTCTGGGTTATCGTGTAGCATATAGCGCCATAATAAAATGTCCTGTCATCAGTTTTCGGCAGCGGATATAGAAAAGTTGACTAATCTTTGGGATCCCTGCCTAAACATTTAGATATAGTAGCTAAGTAGCAGATAAGGAAATTTTGTAAACACATGAATTAGTTAATAATTTAATTAAATTCTGTTCATATAAATATGTTCAAGTTTTATTTTAGTGAATCATGACTGAATCGACATTTGTAATATTATTTTATCTTTTTTATATTGGGAGAAATCATTATGATAATTAATATATAATACGTGCTCTATCATCTTAATTTACTGTAGTTACAGCAAAATATTCATTAGAGACCGGGTGGCAGCAACTTGCAAAGTGTTTTTTTGGAAAATAAATGCGAGAGTATATTGCATTGTTATAACAACATGCTTATAACTTGTTTTTGAGTGTTTCATTTCACTTTCACAGGAACTGAAATGTATTGGAGCTGTTTAGTTGGTGGTTTTAATGTTACAGATCTTTAGCATGTATGATATATTCATTTAGAATATTGAATGAACTTCAAAAAGGTCTTATATTCATTTGTATGATATTGGAATGCAATTCTGAAGGTATAAGAATAAAATTACTAAGACACGAATGCTGTAATTTATACAAACCACACTCTTAACAGCATGGAAATTTTGCTAATGGATTTTAACAAGATATGTGGCGCCACGGAATGACGTAACGAATTATAGGCAGACCTGCAACAACATGTCGAGAACTTTAATAAAACCCTGTTACAAGTTATATACTCAGATAACAGTACTTTCATAAATGATATTTTTATCTACTAACTTTATTTTTTTTTTTTTTTTTTGCTTTAGCATACTTGGTATTAATAATAAATAAATTAAAAAAAACTCTAACACATAAAACTCAGCATAAAGCGACCATTATTTATAACCCGACATAAAAATCTGTTGTTTTTGTTTTAATTTTGAACCCATGCACAGTACTTTCAAATGGATGTTCATCCGTAAGAGCGCGGCCCGCGTGGCGGGTGAAATATCTGCCAGCTGAGTCGGATATACATAACCTCTTAATGTAATAGATAAGTCATGAAAATTGTAATAAGATGTTGTAAAGGATGTCACTACTACACGTCTCTTACATTTTTAAGAACGTTTGCATTCACATATATTAAGCTCTTGAATGTCTGATACTTTTTTGAAGAATGATGTGAATATGTTTTCTCAGTATCTCTATTTTCATGATCTATAATTCTGTATGCATTTACTGAGCACCATACACAACCTTTTTGTTCATATAATGGCATTTCGCCCCCCCCCCCAATGGAGTTTTCTGCATTTCAATATCTTGTTCAGAGTCGCTAAATGGCCTTTTAAATGGAACCGTACTTCTTGGGTCATTAGTAAGATGCTATGGTCAACGCGATCACCAATCTTACTGTATATGATTTCTATTTACGGAGGGACACGTGCAAGGACTGAAAGACAACATAAAAAGAGAAATTTCAGCAAGTTTACAAGATGAACTAGTGTGTGTGAATGGTGTGGAATGAGTGTTGAGACAAGGAAATCATTTTCAACATATTCTATGACAAAGGTGGTTATTGCAATTGTAATTTGCATGAGAGATTTGTGCCCCCATGCTCCAACGGATGAACGTACATTTGCACTGTACTTATACGCAATCAAACGTTTGTGTTTCGTGATGGTAAATTTTATTTTCGTCATTTACTAATTCCAAAATATATTCCTTTACTGTTGACACTCGTAATGATATGAGGGTAAGTTCATAAGTTTCCGGCCTAACCATTTTCTAGATATGATAAAGACAAACACTATATTTCACTTTTCAATATAGTTACCCTTTATTGCAATACCTTCTCACATCTTTGAATTAACATTTAACCCCCCCCCAAAATAGTCAGAAGTCTTATCTGCAAAATGGGCACAAACAGCATCCATCACTTCTTCGTCACACTTAAATTTCCTTCCTCGAAGTTCATTCTTGAGTTTTGAGAAGAGGAAATAGTCATTGGGAACTAGATCTGGGCCATAGGGAGGATGGTCGATTTTCTTAAAGCCTTATTTCTTCACAGCTTCCTTTGTAACAAGAGATGTGTGTACAGGCGCGTTTCGTGAAGAAGGCACACATGACCATTCAGCTTCCCTCGCCTTTTCTTTTTGATGGAAGCACGCAGTCTGTGCAGTAGGCCAGCATAGTACTCCCCATTTACTCTGCCAGTGAAGAGTGTTCCTTCACAGTCCGAAAAGATTGTGGCCATTATGATCTTGGTTGACAGAGTGACCTTGGCCTTTAGAGGGGTACTTCGCCAGGTTTACGCCAATCCATTGATTCTCTTTTGGACAAGGGATCATAGTAGAGGACCATAGTTTCATCTCCTGTAACAATGTTTTGCATAACTTCTCTCTCGTGGCCACGGCAGAGCTTAAAAATGTCTGACAACAGATTATACGTTGCTGCTTTTGGACTGAGGAAAGAAGTCTAGGCGCTAACCTTATTCGTGTTTAAATGTTCATAAATAATTCGAAGGACTGTTTTTTTAGAAAGGACCAGCCTTGGTGCTATTTGTGTAACTTTGAACCGCCGGTCCATTATTTCTCCTTCCACAAGGGCGATGTATTCAGGAGTGAGCACCTCCAAGGGCCAACCTGCACGCTCTTCGTCTTCAATGCTTTCTCGACCATTCAAAAAAGTTTGGCCCATTCTTTTACGGTAGAATATGAGGAGGATGATTCCCCATATACACCGTCCAATCGCTGTTTAATTTCATTTGGAGTAAATCCTTCTTTTGTGAAGAACTGAATAACAGGCCGATACTTCATTTTGAACATGTCACAATCTTCTACACATAGCCTTCTTTATGCAACTATATCTGAACATTGAACACAGCGGAGCGGAAGTTACGGCTGCAACCATTTACTCAACAGATAAGATATGACACCAGATAAGGGCTTTGTGAAGGGGCTAATCCTTATCGGCGAGGCCGGAAACTTATGGACCTACCCTCATATATCTGGAGGAAGAATTTTGACTGAATATTATTTAAGTGTATCCCAAGGTGTGTGCGATAGATAGTTTTTTTTTTAACTTCGTTATAATGATTGTATGCTGCTTTAAGAAATGTCGCCTTGAGGATTTCCGATATTCTAACCCAAAGGTTGACACACGAGTCAAAGTTAAATTATACTATATTCGTAAAACACAGTAGCAAAGGACTGGAATATGTTATGATCGATGGTGTTATGTTATGACGACTCTGAAACCCTATCGCTTCGTAAAAGTGAAGTTTTGTAGGTTGCATATCTCTAGTTTGACTCGGCGTTGGCGGTCCTCTTCTAACCTCCGATAAACTCTGAAGTTGGAATGGCAAATATAATACTTCTTATGGTATACCACGGCAAAATTTCTTTGTTTAATTTTATAACTTAAATACCTGGAGTTTGAACTATGCTCTATGCTGTATGAAATTTGGATTTTTTATTTGCTCAATTACTTTAAAATATTCAAATTATTTTATTACCCGAATAGTAAATTTTGATTGATATATGTAAATTTCACAATTGTTAATTTCTTGTTCCTTTGTAGTGAATTCCGAAGGATTGTACCCATGAAAATGTTTTTGAAAAGTTATTTCAAATCTTCACTACCCTAGTAACTAGGCACAATATAATATATGTATATATATCTGTGTGTGTGTGTGTGTGTGTGTGTGTGTGTGTGTGTGTGTGTGTGTGTTTAACGCTCCAGCGGCCGCGGTTTTTTTTTTCCCCTGTTTGAGGCGGTTAACATAAAGTGAAGATTTAAAAATTGCTTTAGCGGCCGCTGTGTTTGCTTTTTTCTCAACGAAATTCGGTATATGGCATTGAAATAAAATAAGAAAAATATTTTCTGAAAATCAGGTTAATCAGACTATTATGAGTGGCGGTTTATATGAATCCCAAAATTTAAAAATCGCTCTAGTGGGACCAATATTTGTTTTATTTTTTATTTTGAAACGAAACTGGGTATATTCCGCTTTAACAATAAAATACGAAACATAGTTTCTGAAGATCAGGAAAATTGAGATATTCTTTAAAACCTAATTTTAAAGACTGGGGATTAACCTAAAGCGAGAATACAAAAGTCGCTTTAGCGGCTGCAATTTTTGTTTTTTCTCAATAAAACTCGGTATATGCTATTGAAATAAAATAAGAAAAAATGGTTTATGAATATCAGAAAAATCAGACAATAAGGAGTAGAGGTTTATCTGAAACCCAAAGTTTAAAAGTATTGGGAGCAATTTTAGTTTTTTCTAAACGAAACTCGGCATATGACATTGCAATAAAATAAGAAAAATAGTCTCTGAAAATTAGGATAGGGATATATCTGCAAACTGAAGTTTAAAAACGCTCTTGCGTTTAATTTTCTCTCGATTGTTTTTGAAAATGAAGACAAATTAACTCATAATTTATAAATATACATAGGATTTATTTTTGATAAAAGCATTGTCGTGAAGGTGGAAACTGTGGAATATTAATCTACTACTGTCACACTGATTATTTGCCAGTAGTAAAAGAATCGGTAAATTTTCATATGACTCCTACTCGATATTCCAACAATAACACACAGAATCTCCCGCAGCTATACGATTGTTTGCTGTTAATGTTAGACCATTGGCTGAAACTATCACTTCACTTCACGTGGAGTTTGTCGGCTGTTAAATCCTAGACTACTATTAGCTGAAGTTAAAATATTATTGGTGCGACAAAGACAAAGAAGCTCTACTGCTATATTATCCAAGATTCTGAAAAAAAAAAAAAAAAACACCGTGGCGACTAATTACACTGGCTTGGCCCGTCTTCTAGAAAATGGGAAATGGCCAGAGCTGGGCATTTTGAATTGTGGACTCCTGGTAGTAGACACATGAATCACTGCTTCCTCCCAATTTCTGTAAACTCAATATGTAACTTCTCTGCTCTAGCGCTCTGAGAAGAGGCCTCTGAGCAAAATTTGTCGGCCGTTTCACGCCCGGAATTGAATGGGACGCAGTTGACCTGAGATGTTAAAGAGCGTCCTTAAATAAAATGAATAAAAAAAGTGCTTTGTAATAACGTTCACAAATTCAAATTCGCTTAGTTTATGCAGAGACTGTGTGACGGACTCTAAATGAAAATATGTATATGTGGCATACAAAGGGATGACGATATGGGGAAATGCATTGTAACATTAAGTTCCTTAAGAAGCAGAAATGACGGTTGGAAAAGATTGCGTGTATGTGAGGAAAATTAAGAGTTTTCGCATGCACGGCCAGGGAGAGCGGCAGTGTTTTAAAGGCTTTCTTGGGGAGGATAGTGCGGAAGCTTGAAGAGGACGGACGTTGTACCTTCGGTCATCTTTACGACGAACCCTTGGAGTTCATAACATCTTTATATACAGTAATATAGTTATGATTTAAATTACAGAATTTTTTTCGTTATATAGCATACCTTGGCCCATTGCTGTCTTGTTTTTATTTAAGCTTGATTAAGGATAGGTAGGAATCATTTTGGTTTATTTAAGGAAGCTCTTTAAGAGCTCAGATCATCAGCATCCCATTCAATTCATGGCGTGAAACTGCCGACAAATTTTGCTCAGAGTCCTCTTTTTTTTTTCAGGCTTGAGGTTCTTTATGGTGCAGTAAATGTGCGACATGGGACCCACGGCTTTACTTCCCTTCCGAAGGAAGCCATGCTTCGGATTTTTACGCCCAAAAATTTATCGATCAGGGCCGGGATTGAACCCGCGATGTTGGATTTAGGAGGCAAGTACGGTTACCAATATACCACCAGGATCGACAAAATTCGTTGGATAGTGATAGAGTTCCTTGACCGGCTCATAGACGATGAATGACTAGAGAACGATAATTATCTGGTAGGCTCTACACTGGGCCGCGACAATATGTAATTAGCAATGTTTATATCCAAATAAAAATTTACAGGTGAGGTCTGAAAACTTTTCGGTCCTGACAATAGGTGCCATGCTGCATATCAACGTTAAACATTTATTTAAAAGGTCAAGTCACTGATTCAAATAATTGATTTAATACATGTTTGTAAAGCAGACTTGTTGTGGATATTCTATAAAGTGGATAAAATTGAATATCGTGCAGTTCTTTGTAAAAGATGGTTTAACATCAATGGAAATTCTTATTAAATTTGTAGAAGTTAATACGAACTCTCCTTCATTTTCAACGATTGAAAAACGGATTTCTGATTTTAAATATGGACGTACTACCCTTGATGATAATGCGTTCATTGAACTCATACATGATGGCTAAAGATATTTGAAAGGAATGTGTAGGTTGTATTTTACATTAACAATTTCATATGATAATACTTGCGCAAGATGAGTGCCGCACTGGCTAATAGCAGATCAAAAACGCTCTTATGAAAATATCGCAACAGTATTTGAAGCGTTTTGACAGAAGCAAACTGTTAAGATTTGAACATCAAAACCGAAACAAAACAGATGAGAGAAACAAAGGACAAAGTTGGTTCCATCTGCAAGAAAGTCATTTTAACGATTGGTTATCTTCAGAAGAGAAACCGACAACCCATTTTTTGAAATAACTATGTGCAAATATTCGCGAGAAGAGTCCCGGTTTGTAGAACAACACCCCCCCCCCCCGTCAATACAAATGCACATACTCAAAAAGCATTTTACTGACGATAAAACTGAGAAATATGAATTGTTGCAGAAACTACAACACCTCTGACTTCCATCTGATTCTAAAGCTCAAACTTCTTCTTCCTGGTGATCTAGTGGTAAACAGAATTGCCTCTTAGACTCAAGGTCGTGGGTTCAAACCAGTCCATGGTCAATGGGTTTTTAGGATGTAAATCCCACTATGGCTTCCTTTGGAAGCAAAATAAAGCAGTTGATTTATGGTACGTAAAAGATCCTTGAGCCTGAAAGAAGAGCCTCTGAGCGTTCAAGTAAGTCCTTAAATATTATTAGGCTAACCAAAGCTGCTCATTACACTTTTACATTAAATCTTGAAACAACTGCAGCTGTAGAGTAATATTTTGCAGACGTTCTAGAAAAACTTCTTGGAGCATCCAAGGCCTTAAGGGAAACTATATTGAAAATGTTCAAGCTTCGTTCTTTCATTGTTAGATCTTTTTTTTTAACCCGTTTTTACTACTGAGGCACCACAGGCGGTGGACACTGACGATACACGAGATGAAAGTATTTATTGGGAAAGAATTTTTTTGAGGGAGGGAATGTTCCAGACCTAAGTTTAGGGTACCTCCCCGGCATTTGCCATTTATGAGCACTGAGGAAAACCTGCAAAAAAACCTCAGTCAGGGAGGATGATCCTGGCGGGATTCGAACCCCAGACCTCCCGCTCACGAGTTCGCGCCTTAACGACCTCGGCCATCCATGGCGGAATTTCAGAATCCCCTCATAGGTTTTGATGTTATTTCAACCAAATATTTTGTAGAGTCTATATAAATATTTGTTACTTTTTAAACAATTAATTGATGCACTTTGCTGATATTATTCATTAGGTTAAACTTGATGTATAATAGATTATATTTTCGTTTAATAATCTGGTTATATGGTTTCTACTATTTCATTTATACTTATACATTTAAATATGTTAATTTTATATTTAAAAGTGTTAATTTACTAAGATTATGACGATGAGTAAGATGACATAGGCCATAAGGCTTGACACTAACACTTGGATAGTCCAGAGTTAATCTCTTGAAGCCAGCCATCCTGATTTTTCCCCTGGTAGCTTAGGCTAATGATGGAATGGACCTTTACTTTCGACGAATTTTTCCATTTCCAATTTAACATTATTTCATTTCGTTGGTTCTGTTACAGGATCTGAAGTTTCGGCGAGGTGGTCTGGTGCATTTTGACAATGGCTTCCGCTTTGAAAATGGTTCTGCTCTGAGATCTGGCGTGGAAGCGGTAAACCTCAGGGGCTCCACTCTTTGGAGGACACCGTCAGCGTGTTCTTTTCTAGAAGCAATGTCTGTGCTCCTTCATCTCACCTCTTCTTCTAAAAGGTCTTGACATATCATCTGAAATGAGTATATTTTGTATGTTTCTAAGGGATAAATACAATACAACAATGAATAGTAAAAATACTGCAAGAAATGACACCACAAAAGCTAAGAAATTAAAATTAATATACTGAATATGCAAAAGTATACTGATAATGAACAACACCAATATATTTGCACCGTATATGGGTCACAATTTGAGATATGGAACGCAAGGTCAAAGGTTCCGGACTAAATTGTTAGAGCTTACACTTTCAAAACGGTATGCACGCCACTAATTTACTTGCATTTTTGCGTGAAACAATTGACAGATGTCTTGCAAAATTAGAGGGGGGGGAGGAGAAGCATTGCAACTTTGTTTCTAACAATCGAATTTCTATTAGCATACCAATGCACTGGCGTGCAATCGTATTTAGCCTGAAATGTTGCAAATTATTTTAACGCTAACTTGTAAAAACGGTTATTAACAGCATCGTTAATTTGATTATTAAGGAGGCATGAAGCTATTCTAATACAAATGTTAATAATATGAAATTTTCAGCACCAAATTGCAATTGCATCAATAGCCCATTTCAAATTCAACATTTTGCGTCTGTGATCTTTGGTTTCCTTCTCTAAAATCCCTCTAATAGGGGGTATGACAATAGCTATTCTTAATTTTCTTATGTGATACAGGACATGTAAAATATTTTTTCCCTTAATTATGACCACATAATGTCCTTAATAATTTTTTCAAGTTACAGGGTATGAAGGAAAACACGAAAGAAAGTTGCTTTATTTATTTTCTGTGGATACCAATCACTTTTTTTTTATCAGATATTAAGAAATTGCAATTACTGTTCAAAATTGCGACTGCATTTGTTGACACACAAAATATAGCGCTGTATGATTGAAGGGCAAACCCTTCGAAATATCTGTGGCCAGTTACGAAGATCGTCAAAAGCAAGAATAGTTCTACCAACTAATTTTTCTGCTGTGTCGATGGGTGTTTCATAAACAATTTATTTAATATTACCCCAAATACAAAAGTCAACTGGAGTCATATCAGGGGCCAATTAACTGGACCTTCTCTCCCTACCCAACGATTCGGAAAATGTACATTTAAATAATTTCTACAAGTTAATCCGAAACGTGTCGGTTCACCATCCTCCGAACATAATCAAGAAGTCTTCAAGTAGCTCCGGAAGCATTTCCGCAAGAAAAACACCTTAAACATGTTCATTCAGCATAACATATGACCACATTAGAAAAGTATCAACAAATGCAACCCAAATATTTACAGAAAACTTTGATTGCGGAGTTTTCCCACAGCTTTAGGATTAGTGTCAGTCCAAATGTGACTGTTGTGTGTATTAAAAAGTCATCCAATTAAAAATATGCCTCATCTGTCCATAATGTGCCTCTAGCAAAGTCAGGCTCATTGTTAATGCTTTTTTTAATAGTGTTAACGCCCGTTTTTTCTACGGAGGCACCACAGGCGGTGAACACTGATGATACATGAGGTGAAATTATATATTGGGAAAGGATAATTTTTAAGAAAGGAAATGTTCCAGGCCTAAGTTTAATGTGCTTTCCCGGCATTTGCCATTTATGAGGACTGAGGAAAACCTCAGTCTTGGTGGGATTCCAGATCTCCCGCTCACGAGTCCGCGCCTTAACGACCTCGGCCACTCGTGGCGGTTTTAACGATATATAAATAACATTCAGCAATTGTCTGTTAGGCTAATCGTCAGGGATTAATGTTTGTACTTTTGGGATATAAAAGGATGCTTTTTTTTTCCTCAATTATGACTCTCCATACACACATGCAACTGATATTCAGCGAATGGGCAATAGCTTGAGTGCTAGTTCGTGTTATTTTCAAACCTGTTCAAAAACTCATCTTCAAAGTATAATGTACTTACAGTTCATAGTTTACTTTCTTTACCTGGAACTGGCCACTATCTCGAAGACGTGATCCAATCTTAAAAATGGCAAGGAATATGCGCTGAGAGTGTTGCTCTTCATAGATTTGCTTTGCTGTATGTGTCACTCATGTCTCTAAATTCAGTATTTGTATTCCGGTGCATTTTAATAACGGAATGAAATAAACACATCGGACAGAAGATATTTTGTGACGTACAACAAACTAGCATCAGTGTTTATTATTTCCATGGTAACAAGAATAGCTGAAACATACATGAAGCCATAAGGCGAGTGATGAGCTCTGTCTTTTATATTGAAAACGAAGCATTTCCAGACACTACTTTATTAGGAAAAAAGATTTATTTTTATTAGAAATATTTACTCTGACACACTCTGTATTCAATAAAAGTATTTCGGTGTTATCCACACCGCCACGGGTGGCCGAAGTCCTTAAGGCGCGGACTCGTGAGCGGGAGGTCTGGGGTTCGAATCCCGCCAGGACCGTCCTCCCTTATTGAGGTTTTTTCCAGGTTTTCCTCTGTCCTCATAAATGACAAATGCCATGGAGGTACCCTAAACTTAGGCCTGAAACGCTTCCTTCTTTAAAAAAAATCCTTTCCCACTATATCATTTCATTTCATGTATCATCAGTGTCCACCGCCTGTGGTACCTCAGTAGTAAAAGCGGGCGTTAAACGCCATTCAAGATGTTGTCCACTAACATCCTGAATATAGTCAGTGCTGTTCAGTTAAATCATATACGTGACACACTAATTAGCTTTTCAGACCCTTTATGAGATAAAAAAACAACAAAATATACACACTAAAGAGTTAATGACCACTTGAATAATATTAATAAAACAATTACACCGAATTCTTTATTATCAATTACTCCCTAAGGAATAATAAGTTTATTTGTTGTAAAAGACTTTAAATTAACTATAAACTAATATCCTTATAAAACATTCTATACATAGTCACTGGATAAAATACACTCAGAGACTGAACCAATGACTAAATACATTGATGTGGATTAGAGAATAAGGGACAAAAATTATATCCAAGAATAGAAACGGGTTATTATTTAATTTATGAATTTAAAGCTATGACATTTTATTAATTTTTTCACGAATATATTTAAATTAAAACGTTGATTACTTCCTGAGCTTTTTTAAAGCGGAACTAATGATTTAAGCGATTTTAATAAAACATTTTTTGTATAAAAATTTGGACTTTGGCAAGGTCCCAGAAGCCAACTTTCCCCTGTAGTGAGAAAACATCAAACGATCAACCCGATGAGTTTGCTTTCATAAGAGTTTAGCCCCTTGGTCAAAATGTAGACGCCCGCACGATTACCACATGCTCTCGCCCAGGGGCGGGATTAGTTAATGAACACCAAACACCTCGCGTAGCTAATTGCATGAACATGCTGTTTCGGTCCCTACATACCATTGTGTGCGTGCGGGAGGGGGAAAGAGAGGGGGAGGGATGCACGCACACACGCGATGTTTTCGCTACGGACAGTAGCACCCAACTTTCACTGTATGTGTGAGGAGCCAAACATAGTTGCACGGGACGAGATGCTGAACTGAGTGCAAGCCAACAGAAGCACGCGGGGCGAGCTTGGAGGCGGGCGGACTGCCATTCAGCTGGGTTTTCTTTCGTTTCTTGCCAGTAACAGGAAGTGTGTGCCGTGGTGGTGCAGTGAAGGATCTAGTGAGGTGTGAACCTAGTGATCGTGAAACTCATCATCGCCGGAGACGATGGACACCGCGTGATGCAGCGCGAGGACATGGAGGACCTCCGGCACCTGGGGCAAGGAGAATCAGTGGCAGACGTTGTTTGTAGTCAAGTAGGTCAGCAAGAAGAAGCGGCAGGAATCAGCTGAGTGCGGCTCGGATACGCAAAAATGGGCCGGCATCTCGGTACATCCAGGTTTGTACATCGTTTTGCTTGTTGGCTTTACTACCTTGTTTTTCTGCAACTATTTTGCAACCGCAGCGAATGGCATTTGGGGCCTTTCCATAATTACGTCATGCAACGTTGTTGACAGTGGAAGCTGAAATTCCATTCGGATGAATTTTAAATTAATTTAAAATAGTTGAAAGAGGAAAAAAAATTTGACATTTCTTAAGGTTTCAGTAATTCCATAGGACATTAAATACTGCTGCAAAGACATTTATTAAAAAGCGTTAAAAGTAGTTCGAAAAAGTACGTCACGCAAAACCTGTGTAAACTAAGTGAATTCCTCACCATAAAGCAAATTTAAAAAAAAAGAATATAAAATCCAACTTTAGCCTAGTCAATTCAGTGAAATTAAATAAGCTGTGGCATTACTGTATAGTATTATGGGAACAAAATTAGAATTCTTGCAAACTCTAAGTATAACAAAAGAGAAACCACATTTTTAGAATATTATTATTGAGATTAAACCACAATAATTAATGCTATACTATTAATTAAAGGAAATATATGCGCACTGGTTTACAAAGCTACATTGTATGGGTACTTTTACTTTTTTTTTTTTAATGTAACTATGTTTATAAACTGACCGCTTGATATTTTTACATTCACCAAAATAAACAATAGAAAGTTTGGAGTTACATTGTGTATTCAAGAAGATGTTCATATGTTTCAATGAAACAAAAATATGTTACAGTTTAAAAACAATTACAGAGTACTAAGCAAATATACACAATAATGAAATATACAATCGAAAGCTTCATCGATTTTCATTGGCTTTCAAATTTAATTTAAATGTAATTGTAGTAAAACATGTAACGCAAACGTTTTATGAATGTTATTACAGAACGCTGTAACATACAAATATAATTCTCACACCAATATTAGATTAATATTTCACATTTGCTATCTTTACGACGATGTTTTTGTTAAATATAAAACATATGCTATCATATAAATACACTTTATATGCTGAATTAGTTTGTCATTTTATTTTAAAGCAATAAAAAGAAAATTAAAAACAAGAACGTTTTTAAATATAGATTTTCAAGTTTACTCCTTCTCCTAAAGGTTCGATTTCCGTAATTTTCAGAAACCATTTTTCTTATTTTATTTAAATGATGTTTACCAAATTCTGTTTTGAAGAAACAAATAATGGTGCCACTATAGCAATTTTCAAATTTTGGGTTTCAAATAAACCCCCCACTTCTAATGACCCAATTTCACTGATTTCCAGAAAATATTTTTCTTATTTTATTTAAATAATATACCTTGAGATTCGTTGCGAAAAACAAAATTAGTGTCGCTAGAACCAATTTTAAATTTTGAGTTTCAGGTGAACCCCTATTTCTAACAATTTCATTTCACTGACTTTCAGAGACTATTATTTCTATTTTATTTCAATGGCTTATACTTTTGTTGAGGAAAAGCAAAAATTGGGGCCGCTAGAGCGATTTTAATTCGCTTTAACCCCCTCTCTTAAAATTTTGGTTTTCGATATACCCCACTCCTAATTACTCGATTTCCCTAATTTCCAGTATATATATATATATAATTTTTGTTTTCATTGCAATTTTCGGTGCCTAGTAGGTAGGAGCGATGTAGATTTGAAGAAAATTTTCAAAAAGCGTTTCATGTGTACAACTGCAATAGCTACCTACATTCCTTCGGAATTCGCTTAAAAAAAAACAAACAAAAAACAAAAAAAAAAAAAAAAACCAAATACTGACTGTTCAAATAAATGCTAAATTGATTTATAAATGTAAGACGGCTGTTTATAAAAAGTGCATAAACACTTGTTAAACGTGGTTTGATTTTACTTGTGGGTTTGGTACATTCGTCCTGCGCTTTCGTTTGCAAACATGCTACTCAAATTATACATTGACATATTAGTTCCAAATAAGTATTAAAACATTCTTAAAGTCAGGAATTTAACATGCATACATCGCATTCTTGGGTCGGTCGTAAGAAAACTCTCCAGTATGCTATAACTTAAAGGCAAAGGAGTACATAAATGTGTTTTATGCCTACCAGAATTACAAGAAATCTTTATTGGTTAATAAAATTCTACATTGTGACACTAATTGCATACAATTACCATAGTAACAATTTCGGCATTAAATTGGTTTCATTGCTAAAATGCAATGAATGTTATACTACGACATTATTAAACAATTTATGTATTTTTGAAAACAGAATAAATAATTCATATTCAATGCGAATACACGGTGCTTGGCTTCCGGCTTCTCAAACCTCCTACTCTCAAACATTTTCTGCGGTAAATCCATCTTCGCTAACCACAGTAACAATAGATAAACGAACTACAATAATTCATAAACGAACTAAATCATTTCCATGATACAACGACATAATTATAATAAAGAGTCATTCACTTCAGAATAATGCTTTAGAAAATCGATATTAATTATTTATTAAATTTAGTTAATAGCCTTTTATAATTCTGGTGTACAAAAATAGTGCACGAAAGTAGTTTATAATGTTATATAATTATTGCATTCATAAAAAATTATGAAATTCGCTTCTTTTGTTTCTTAAACATTTATTAATGCAGTAAAGTATAAAGCATGAACTAATATCATAATATAATATTTTTAGACAGCTCATAACTAAAAGTAGTTCCTTTAACATTAGGCACACAAACTGGAAGAAACTGCACTATAACACTCAGTGCCATAAAAAGTTGTAGTTCTCAAGATATATAAATTCGGTTTATAACGGAAAGTAATGACTATTATTAACATAAGTGGATACAATTACATATTCTGTAATGTGTTGCATTTTAAAATTGTTTACATTCCTTAATGCGGTTTTGAAATACGTAAATTGGTTGGTTTCTGCATGTTGTCAATCCTGCAACCATCGATTCCATTATTGCGTGTTAGCACGTTAGAGTTTTAAAAATTTAAACAGAAATTTAGTATAATGTATAAAGAAAATATAATAATACAAGCTTTGACTTTTAATTTTACCGCACCAAAATACATTCCAGAACCACTAATTAGCATCTCAGTGATATTGGTAATTTTATCCAGAGATTTAGGTAAGTTTCTTCCATGTTTCTAGTGAGAAATATGCGAAATATTTCTTTGACACAAGAAACGTTTCGTAATTATTGGTATAAATTTAATTCATAATTACTAATCTATTTATAAATGAAGAGCTATCTAATAATAGTGTAAAATGATTTTATTTTTATATTTGTTACATCAGGCTAACGCTTTTGTTTACATATTTGGAAAATCAGGAATTTATAATGCATACAACGTTTGTACGTAAGTCGGGCCGGAAATGAGAAAATTTAACAGTGCATCTATAAGGAAAAAATATATATTTTTTGAATTGGTAAGCCGCTTATTGTCCTCCTCGTTCATTACATTTATCATAACTATTTCACTTGTCATAAGCACTGGCACGAATTTAGTAAATTCAATTTGAAACCAAACTATTCCATAACATAGCTATGCGAGATGATGCAAGTATAATTGCTAAAGCCAGTTTTTTTATCACCTAATGGAAAAAAAAAAAAAAAGATCATGATACTTAACATAAAGATAAAGCAAATAAAATTCAGTTTATAAGAATTAATGTGAAATACGATTTAAATAATTTTACACTTACTGGTTTTTTTCATTACTGTTTCAGTGTACAATTATGTAAGTTATCAAAATTAAGTACTTGAGATTTCTGTCGTAAGAACGTACAAGATAGTTTTTTCTTAAAATAAAGAATCTGCCAGATACTTAACTTTATGTATTTCAAAAAAGTATCGCGGCCTTTTATTGTTGGCCTTAGTTAAAGGGAAGGCAGGTCAGATGAACGCTTATAAGAAGTATAACTGTTTTGACTTTCTTCTCGGTTTGTTGACGCCGAGTCCGCGATCATGTTTTCATCTATTCACAAGCTCCTTTCTCTCAGTGGCTAACACTATAGACACTTTTCGTTAATTTAACATATCTTATCGCCATATTGAGATACATTTTCATTTTTATTTTGGTTTATTTATGGACGCTCTTTAACATCTCAGGTCATCAGCGTCCCATTCAATTCAGGCCGTGGAGCGGCCGACAAATTTTACTCAGACGCCTCTTTTTTCAGGCTTGAGGTTCTTTATCGTGCCACGGCTTTACTTTCCTTCCAAAGGAAGCCATACTTAGGATTTTTACGCCCGAAAAAATCCATCGATCCTGGCCGGGTTTGAACCCGCGATCTTGGGTTTAGAAGGCAAGTAGGTTACCACTACACCACCAGGACCGACGTGATACACAATGCTTTTCAAATTGCATGCAGTACTTTCCTTCACTTTATGCAAACTCCAGTTGAAAACGCAACTTCGAGTGAACGCATTGTCCATTAACAAATGCTGAGAATTACAACAATTATTAAGAAGGCCAATAGATCAGAAACACGTATAATCCCCGCGCTCATCGTATACCAGCCGGCTTACTTTGAGTAGGTCATTGTAAGTATAATATAGCAATAGAGATTCTCTGCCTGACCGCATCATTAACATTTTACCTTCAGCCAATAGCAGTCTGGAATTTAACAGTAGACAAACTCCACGTGGAGTGACGTTGAATGGCAGCAACAGTTCTAACGTTTCCCTCAGAGCCTTTGAGATCACCAGTTTAGCGTCAGAGATTCTCCGTCTTGCCGCACCAATAACCTTCAACCAATTGTTAGGATTTAACAGTTGACGAACTCCACGCATAGCCTCAGTCAATACCGGAATAGGATTAACAGTAGACAAACCTACAAATTTATCATGTCAATGTTGTGATGTCGAGTAATGGTCACATATCAAAAGTTTGCCACATTTTTTTACGATGAGCGTGGCATATTAACATTTTTTCTATCAAGATGCCAACTTTTGTGGGAAAAAAAAAAAAAAAAAAAAAAAAAAAAAAAAAAAAAAAAAAAAAAAACCCGAAGAAGTAGAAAACTCAAAGAACGGCATTTGGGTACGAAATGAACTATGTGGAAGACATGTAGTGTTAAAAGGCAAGTAAAAAATTTAAACAATGCTTCATAAAATGCACAAAACTGCAAAAAATGCTTTAAAATATATGCCAAATTACCCAGTTTTGCAAGTAATATGTTATATCTAACTGAACGTCTACATTACTAAAAAAATACAAAATTGTAGCTCTAATAAGCGCAGTACAAATGCATAAACGCGTATTACAATTGTATTAATTGCTAAAGGAATATGTTTTATAAATACCGTGTAATAAATGTAAGAAATATAGGTAGAATAAGAGTTAGTTGTTATAATTTTGGGATTAATTCTGTTTATTTAACAGCGGAATGTTATTAAATGGATTGGTAGGAATGGAGGAAGACATTTTGATACTTCAGCCTTACTCAAGGGTTCCTCATTTGTTCCTACACCTTCCGGGAGGAAGGGATTAGGAGAGGGTGCACCCAACGGTGACGATCCAGGACATCTGAACAACTTTTCCAAGTAGAAGACCCCGACGCCAGCGGAGCAACTCTCCGCAGAGTTTGAGTATCTAAGGAAGGGCGCTTTCATACTAGACGCCGATGCAAAAATCTATCCACCGCAGTACTTTCGACACTGTGAAGGAGACAAATAAACGCGAGGCGGAAAGATCATAAGCATCCAGCGGGAACTATAAGAAAAGAATGGATAGCCGTCATCGAGGGATTGGAATCCCGGACCTTTCGAAAGCGAGTTCCATGCCCGTGATGTTGATTTAACATTACATCTTATCCGTCCGTCACTTTGCATTAATAGTTCATAGCTCCCATTTGTGTTTTGGCTAGCAGGAAATATCATGAGACATAAACTAGTTCCATTCTGCCGAGATCACCAACAAATGAAGGGCTCGGCCGTAATTCATGGTAAATGCAAAAACAAACTATTGGGTAATGACATGTGAAGTTTTGGAAAAATCCTTGAGATAGTCTGTTGACATTAAGTAATAATACTACCTTAAATAAATAGCGTTGATATAGTCATTCTAAATGTTTTTTTTTTCCTTGACAGAATACTTTAGAACAACATCTGCATGTAGTTACGGTGTTTTACTTGTATAATTGAATATTAGTGGCAGTTTCCAAACTTTGCATGCCAACTGGATATATATATATTTTCAGTGTGATGAAACTAATAAAAATTAATATTATTTATTGATAAATGATTATAAAATTTTCACTTACATAAAAACATTAGAATTTTAAGAATTTGTTTTTACAGACGTAGTTATATTTTTAAGGACTGTTCTTTCTTGTTGCCTCATGTTCTTTCAGTTCTTTGTAGTGCCGGGGATGCACTTCTGGAATCTAAATCAATGGACTAAACACACCTTGCAGTATATTTTTAATTGATCATGCACTGACTGTACTTCTACATTATATCCAACAATACAATACTTTTCTATATAATACATAATTTATTTTACTAGTAAATTGCATTTAATATTTATATTCTATTTATTCATTGTATAACGTTCAGAACGCTATCACGGCCCATTTCCACTAAAGTATGGTCTAATATATTACAAGTGTGTATCACTTGTAACTTGTAGTTACTGGTAAAACCTGTTCCACAAACGTTTCTACTACACTTGTACTTTACAATTCCTTACTTACAAGTGCACAAATAATTTTCCGTTGTTCCAGAAAAATATTATTATTAGTCCGGACCGGTAATTTGTATAAAGTTCTCTGTGCAAGTGTAGGAATATTGATAACTTCAAATACTAGTGCATAATGTAATATTTTTTAATAATTTTAGGAGTCAGTTGATCTAAATATGTGAAGTATTAGCGAATATGATGATGATAATAGAAATAAGTATAAATAAAGAATAATTAATTATTTGTGTACAATAAAGTTAAGTACACTTAAAATACACATTATGACTGATATTGGTGTTTCGTGTTTCAAATGCATATTTCAGCCCAGTATATTAGTTTATATTTTTTAAGGTTCTTGCTACATGCCACGAAAACATTTTGTTTTAAAATAATCTCCTTTGATACAATTTTCTCAATGTTTTGCATATAATGAGAATGTGGTTGTCAACCAATATAAACAAATCTATAAATATAAATGATCAAATGGACTAATAAAATAAATGACCGAGAGTAGCCGGAAAGTGCAATTCGTCTCCTATCTCTCTAGGACTGTAAAATATGTTCCTAAATGTAGCCAACTGTCGTCTCAAAGTGTATTATTACGCTTGAATGGATAAATACATAATAAAGTATTTAAATTATCATTATGTCTGAAAAAATACAAGATTCATTATGCAGGCATGACAATAATCTGCGCTGTATATTAAAATATAAATTTATTACTATAAGAAGTGAACATAACCTAATTCAAGGTATGGTGACTTGTAAAAACACCTGTTCCTCCGTCTTGCATATGACGTCACTAGCAACTTTTTACTAATGCTTTACAAATGTTGTACTTCTTTCGTGGAACAGAAAGTTACCAGATCATATTTTACAAGAATTTGCACTAATACACTTGTAATATATTAGACCATACTTTAGTGAAGGCCTGCTTGCGCTAACTTAACGTGATAACTTCACCAGATATCTTGTACAGCCAACGCTTCAAACAGACGAAGAAGTTTCCTCATATTTCATTTTTTTTTGTTTCAAATTTGCAAATCATCACCAAAATTTAATGATTGTAGAACGACAATCTTTCGATTTATATATTTACATTCTTCAAGCACATTTAAAACAGTTACACAACAGTCTTTTAGCCGCCATCTTAAGCAAATATCTAATTCTTCATGAAAACAAAACACACCACATACAATAGCCATTTTTTTTTGTTTTAAAACAAAATTTCTCCAGAAAAATTTCTTAAAATCTGTTCTTCAAACATCATAAAATGTGCTAGTAGCAAAAACAATTGTCATTTACCACGTTTTATGGCTGAGGTATAGATCAGCGCAGGAAGTTGAAATTAACTATTGTACTTCGACAATATGCTGTAACAAACATTCGCACGCTGCAAAAGTATATATTTTCTTTTACTGTATTTTTCAGCAATTCAGATTAAATCAATTACTGGACTAACAACGTTGCAGAAAATGCATTATGTATAAAAATATAATTGAAATAGTTTTCCTTTTACTAAAACACACGGTTAGAAAACAAACTCCCAAAAACAAACTCATAATCGAAAGATGATATATTCAAATCTTTATGCGACATTTCCCATTTGTGTGTGTTAATCTTACAGCATTTAGATGATATCATTCCTTGTAATTTCTGGGACAAACGAGTTTGAATAATTGTGACGCCTAAATTATGAAGGCTTCGCAAAGAAGTGAACAATAGTGACAAAAAAAGCATTGTTAATACTACTATTTGTATTTTTTACTTAAAATACTATACAGAAACCTACAGAGAACTTTGTGCTGACCTATCGACATTTTTATACCTATAAATTGGGCAAATTTGAAAATAAAAAGAGTTCTGTCATCGATATAATTTTTTCTTCAGTGTTAATTTGTTTTCAGTCTTTCTTTGCAAAACCGACAAAAGAGGAATGGAAACTGAAAGATTTGTAGAAAATAAAGTATTTGTTAGCTGTCTTTGCAGAACTTTCAATGAAATGTTGTTATTTAATAAAGAAACATAAAAGGATAATATCGAATCAAAAAGGTTAAAAATCGAATTTTCTCGATACTCGATACCTGTACGTGTTCAAGTCTTTCTATTCGATACTTTATTATTTTAACAACAAAATACAAATGTTTAATTTTATTATTTTGAGAACATTTATGTATTAAACAAAAAGATATGAATTTCATTACTCATCGAGTTGGGAGGTTCAGTAAAAACAATTTTATGAAATGAGGTGACATGTTTCTCTACGTTGCTAGTGTAGTAAGTTTTTCCACCTAGTTGTTACAAACGTGGCAAATGACGCGGTTATCAATTGAAAACATCTCCAAACTTTACTCATATTATAGTTTTATAAAAAAACGCATCATCTTCTGCTAGTTCAAAACATTTACTCTGTTGAAAATAGCAACTAGGTAATGCAAAAGATGCTGAAGTCTATAGTCGTTGTCACATATCCCGGTTTAGACCTTATGGCCTGTTCCAACTTCAGGAGAACGTATATTCCCATCTTATCTATGGTCTGTCCTGCTCTTTTTTCCCCTTTGGTTTACATTTAAAAACAGTTTCAGAAGTTTATTTTTGTCCCATCTTTGGGCGTGATTGCACCATTTATCATTACCGTATAAAAACCTAATGTCCTTCTAATTGTTCTATACATCATTCTAAATTTATTTTTGTAATGTCTAATTATTTTGCATCTAAGGTGAAATCTTTAACTTAAAAAAAATCACCGTAAGAAGACAATAGTTTTTAGGCTTTTTAGCAGATCATTCTAAATTATAAGTATCAAGTATCTTCTAGTTTATAAAGACATTTCTGTAATTAGTTTTCCGAGTCACTCCAAAAGTCTTTTATCATGTCGGACTCAAGAGCGGGACTATTTTGTATACGGGGTGTGGTTTGTCCATCCGCGAAAGTTAAAAGCTAGAAATCAATTTTGTTGTTCTGTGTTTTTAAAGCAATTTGTAGCTCAGACATAGCGCTGATTTATTGCTACAGGCGAAGCAGGATACTTCAGTATTTCAGCCTTGCTCACGGCTGGCCGTTTGTGTATGCGCCTCAACTGGCGACACCTCCGGGAGAACGGGATGAGGCGAGAGAGACACCGTGCGCTAAGGTGTATACAGGTTTCCAGATAGAACACCCCGACGCCGATGCAGCGGCTTCCCCAAGGATTTTTTTTTGATTGATTTATTTAAGGACGCTCTTTAACAGCTCAGGTCATAAGCGTCCCATTCAACTCAGGGCGTGAAACGGCCGACAAATTTTGCTCAGAGGCCTCTCTTTCAGGCTTGAGGTTCTTTTTCGTGCCGCAAATGTACGACACGGGACCCACGGCTTTACTTCCCTTCCGAAGGAAGCCATACTTAGGAGGATTTTTACGCCCGAAAAAATCCATCGGTCCTGGCCGGGTTCGAACCCGCGTTTTGGGTATAGGAGGCAAGTATGGTAACCACTACACCACCAGGACCGACTTCCCCAAGGAGTTAGAGCCATTTCCATAACAGACGCCGGAGCGAAACTTCTCCAATGTGCAAGCCGTCACAACGAACCGGCCCTGACACTTTTGATTCTGTAACAGAAGCAACAGAATGAAGTGGAAGGTGTGGAAAATTCGGGGAAAGTAAAGCTTCTTCCCAGCAGAGGAAGCCCCACGAATATGAATCTGAATAAAGGGTGGCTCAGGCACTAACGCTTGGGACTGGAATTCGGGAAGTCCCGGGCTCTATTCCCGTTGGGGCGCCCATTCTGATCTTGATTTTTTTTTCGTGGTTTCGCCTGGTCATTTAATCAAATGCTGAGATGGATATTTACATTCAACCAAATGTTGCGCTCTCTCATTTAATTCAGTTGGTTTTGTTACGGGCCGAAAGTATCAGGGCGAGGTGGGTTGGCGCGGTGTGTCGGTGGCTTGCGCTTATAAAAGGTTTCTGCTCCGACCTGTGGAATGGAAGCGGATCTTCTGAGGAACTCGTACAACTCAGGGAGGTGGCTCCACCTAAGTCAGAGTGTTCTATCTGGAAAAAAATGTTAGGAATCTGCGTCCACGCAGTCATCGCTCATAAATTCTGGTTGCCAGGTGTTTCCCTAGGCTCATACTTTTCTTCCCGAGATGCCCCCATTAGAGACATAGGCACAAAGGGCCAACCGTGAGCAAGGCTCAAGTACTGAAGATATTCTCCTTCACACCAGACCATCCATCGCTTGAGTTACCCCGATCCGTCAGATGAACTGCAGAAATATAAGAAAGTGTGTGCGTTTAGAAGTGCATCCAATGTTTTATTACCTGCTATCTGCTATTTAGAACCTTATGAATGAGGCACATGTTTCTTGCGATCACTTTGAAATGTGCTACCATGTTAATTGAAATTTGCTGTATTCAGAAAGTATCGGAAAAATATCTAACTCGTTTTAAGGAATATCGTTTGTTATCGATATCACGAGTATCGAGAACCTATCTCTACTTAGAAGCTTTTACCTTTGTATAGAGTTTTAGTTATAAATCTTGTCCGTTCACGCAATCTTTTATATCTCAGCTACTGCAACCATATGCCATATCCTTGAACGTCGCTTTCTGAATCTGTTTCCTTCCGGTCTCATGGCAGTATGAAGTTGACTGGACAATGCTCTAGAGCATTCGTATAGGTGCGTTGTCAGAGAGGGGCATAGCAGGAGTGAATAAACAAAACAATAAAATAGTTTTCGTTCCTTTTTTCGCGGAGTTCTTTCGGAAATAACTGTTGAAACTATCAATCAAACTTATTAGGTGAACTTGAGATATGCCCAGGTATGTCTGAATCTATTTCTTTAAATTTTCTTTAGTGTCTGGTTTGGCCGCATGCTGTATGTATGCTTTGTGCTTCCGGCCGCTGCCACGTGGTTCGAGAAGTTGTCGGCGGGTCAGGGTTTACAACAGCGGTTTATCGTCTTGCTGCAACGTCCGACTAAATAGACTAGCCTGTAGTTCTGATTCTGCTGAGACATTTTCCAGATTTTCCTACATTTTAATATATGGTAAATGTCAAATAGGCATAATAATATTAAACCTATCCTTTCTTCTTAAATTAACTACAAGCCCATTTGAATCCTATACGATGAGTTAATTCACGTAAGAGTAGAGTTTAGTGCTAGTCACCAATATTCCACTTGTTTGCGGATCTTAATTAATGGTATAATTCTGTTTCTTTATCAAACTTTATTCTTCGGTGATCTGTTATCATCTATGGTTTCCATTCACTTCGACATCTATCGTCTCGTAGCCTCGCGACAGGGCCTCCCGATTTCTATTTGGTCCGCGTGCCTTGTTGGGCGGCATCCGTCATGGATGATAACTTTCGCAGTGATTCTATCTCTGAACGATATAGCCAGAATCTCCCTTTCCATGAATCGTTGGCATTTGGAGGTTGTTCTTGTGTTTGGCACGGAAGGCCCAAGTTTAGCAGTCGTATATCAACTCCACAAGTCCTTAATGTCTCGAATTTGAGCCTTAGATTGAGTAATTTGTCTTCATTGGTTAGAATGCCTTTCACAATGGGAAACTTCTTCTTTAATTTAGTTAAAGGAAACTAGTTGTCTAAGTAGACATTCTGACATGTTTTATAGGTCAATTTCTCGACATTTATTATTTGTTTTGATCTTGTTCATGAAAAGCGTTACTCAGATCGCACTTTTTTTGGAGCATACAATTCTCTTGGACATTTGGCATATAGTGTCACATTGTCGGCGAATCTCTAGTTAGTATGCCTGATTCCATTTAGGCACACTCTAATTTCTTTTTATTTTTTGGTAAGTACCTTCTAATAAACAAACAAAAGGTTTAGGGGATATGGCATCCACTTGTTGAATTTCTCTTTCACATAAAAACACAGAGAGCTAAAAAAACGTTCCAGTTCTCTTTACATGTACAGTGTGATCATTTTATCGCGCACATCTTTGTCTTAAGCACAATGACATTGGCCATAGTCACACCTACAACAAGACGGTCAACGTGCCAAAAATCGAGAAACACCATGGAATTTTGGGAAGAAATATTTAATGACCCCTTGATATAAAAAATTCTATCACCCCACCATTCCCTTGACTTACCGTCATTAGCGTCTTTCTCTGTATTTTTGAAAAGACGTGCAAACTCACGTACTCTAAAAGGTCTGGAGCGAGCCATTACGCAAGAGACGAATTTCATTAGCCCTGATGTACTGTTAGGAGTATCAACACAACTTGGTGCGAAGGGTTCGGACCTGCCTTCAGGAACATGGTGGACATTTCCAACACTTGCTATAAGACATTACCAATTGTGCATAACTACATTTCATGTATTAAATCAAGTGTATCTCTATATTGTTGTCCATACTGAAATTATAGTGTATAGTATTATTTTGTGCACGATAAAATGATCGCACTATATTTTGTACACACGGTAGAAAAAAAGTACAAGATTTAAAGGAATGTAACTTTTAAAGTAAATGGCATTTCTCAAGAATGCATATAATGTAGGAAAAATATCTGACATCCGGCACCTGCAATATTCTTTTATTACAGTCTTACAGGAATTGGAATAAAACACTACAACAAATGCAGTTTCGAAATATGTGTTTTTCATTCTGTTGCATTAACGAAAGGCTGCTACATGTTTATAATAATTAATGCCGATTGCAAGTTCTCTAATTTGTTATAAATTTATTATGCTATAAAATGACTTATGATAAAACATTCATTAATATTTATTTGAACAAGATAATTTATCAGCCCGTTCCATCTTGAAGTCTACAACGACATCGCTCTTTAATAGCGTGCAGAGATTAATAACAAAGATCCGTACTGTTGGGAATGTCACCAGAAAATTACCACGCAAAGTAGGAGTACCAGAAAAATTGTAGAAATCATGACCTGGTCTGTAGCGACCATGATGCTCCTAGAACGAGTTTAAGTGTTGGGTACAGATTAAAGTACACTGGCTAACGATGCTCTGTGGAAAAGACGAGAGTGTGCAACGAAACCCCTAAGAAATTTCGCAAGCAGGAAGAAATCATGAAGATCTGGTTTACAGATAAAATATAATCACACTTCAGCGGTAATGTAATGATTTCTGCAGGGGTTTCAATACAGGAAAAACTGACTTGATATTCATTAGGCAGAAAAAAAGGCTTTTTGAGTAGTGTTTAACGCCCGTTTTTACTACTGAGGCACCACGGACGGTAGACACTGATGATACATGAGATTTTGTTTTTGATTGATTTATTTATGGACGCTCTTTAACAGCTCAGGTCATCAGCGTCCCATTCAACTCAGGGCGTGAAACGGCCGACAAATTTTGCTCAGAGGCCTCTCTTTCAGGCTTGAGGTTCTTTTTCGTGCCGTAAATGTACGACACGGGACCCACGGCCTTACTTCCCTTCCGAAGGAAGCCATACTTAGGCTTTTTACGCCCGGAAAAGTCCATCGATCCTGGCCGGATTTCGAACCCGCGATCTTGGGTATAGGAGGCAAGTATGGTAACCACTACACCACCAGGACCGACTATACATGACATGAAATGATAAATTGGGAAAGGATATTTTTTCCGGAAGGAAGCGTTCTAGACCTAAGTTTAGGGTACCTCCCGGCATTTGCCATTTATGACTGAGGAAAACCTGAAAAAAAAAACCAGTCAGGAAGGACGGTCCTGGTGGGATTCGAACCCCAGACGTCCCGCTCACGAGTCCGCGCCTTAACGACCTCGGCCATCGTGGGGTTAGAAAAGAAGGCGAAATGCTTATAGGTAATTTAATGACGTATTCGGAAAGTTGTGGAATATTTATGCCAGGATATTACGCTATTCAAGCCATGCCATAAAGCTGCATAAACGATTTCTTTCAAGTTAACTTGGCCAAGTTTCATATCTCCAGATTTGTGGCTACCCTGTAGCCAACTGGAAGGAAACATTGGCTACCCAATGTTCCTCCTCAAAGAGCTATTTCAACAACTAATGGAGGCCATGATTTCAGAAGGTCGTGGAAAATAATTATGGGCATGTTAAGCGTACTTGTAAACTTGATTTTTTTTAAATGTTGAATTATTCGATCATTTTACATTTAGGTAAAGTTGGTCATATTAGTTTTAATAATGTAGCTGTTGTAGAAACTAAGTTATTTTTACATTGTCCTCTTTTAAAATCGGTATAATATATGCAAAAATAAAGTTGATTTAATTAGAAAGTATAAAATTATGTTTCCGTTCCTTTGCTTTGCTAAAGAAACTTCTTTTGCACTAGCATATAATTAGCCAATCGCCATATAAGATTAAACGGAAATTGTTCTTTTGTCCCCTTATCTGTTTATAGACCGCCTTGCGTTTTTTATTTAGTGCAACTTTATATGCAACAGAGGCATAATCATCTTACCTCGATCTAACGGAGGTTCATGTGTAACATTCCTGTTTCCACGCTCTACTGAAAATCGTGCGGACCACGCCTTCTTACTGTGGTGTAAATTTTTGCAGTGCTATTCTGCCGTTCACGTAAGAAATATCAAAATGCTGTAGTGTCATTCTAATCTGACAATGAGCTAGTAAATTAACTGCTACAATATTTTAAATGACCCGTAATATTATCCTCACAAGGTTAGTATTTATGCAGAACTTTTTTTTAAGCAATTTTGATGCAGTACTGTTCATTTTCCCTGAACTTTTGCGACAAAATTATAACTTTCCATTCACTGGAATAAAAATAGACGATCAGGCTTTTATATATTAAAACGATGATTAATAAGCACATGTATCCGAAAGCCACGCTACATTGGCCCCAAATTCAATTTTCTTTGATTTCTAGAAGTTTGAATGAATCGAAGACTTGTTCTCAACAGAACAGAACAGAACAGAAGAAAATGATCACTGCCTTGAGTTTTAGCTAGAAAGAACTTAGGTGAGAATTTCTTTAACAAAGTTCAATGACTGCAGCTCCAAGAAAAGTTGAATTGATATTAACTTTAGAGCCATTGTCAGGGAACGCATTTTAAGGAGGAAAAGTTTGGTGGATAAGGAGAAAGAAAGGCTCTGAAAATTAATACAAAAGCTTAAAAAAGTGCCGATAAAATGGCTTTACTCAGGTCTCAACCAGGCACATTGACATTCTTTATTCAACACTGTAGCAAATGACATGTATATGTGACATTTACTGGGTTTACATACATTTGTTACACTGGATTGCTCACGACATTTTTGTTTTCAAATGTAAGTCGCTGGCGCTGTGAGCACAGGAGATCCTTATATAAGGAGAAACTTCCATCTAATGAAACTATTGGGGCTCTGTGAAAGTTTCAAAGGCTTCCACATTCACATTTGGCTTTGGCAAATCCATCAAATTACCAACTTTTTCCAATGTTCGTCCTTCTCCTATCTTCTACCTTTAAACGCCGAATCATTCAGCCATGCACTGCTTAAAGTTCCAACTCTAGGTCTTTGTAGTTTGCAAATTTTTGGGCATGCTCGATTGCTTTTGATTTTTCCGAAGTTTACGCGCATCTTATTCAATATCCCAGCTGGTTATGAGAGGAAATTGTAGTAGGCGGATCCCAGTAACTTTCGAATACAAAAGCTGGAGATTTGGGACCTTTACAAGATTCTTCTTGAAGTCATTTACTCTATTGTATTCTCCCTGACTCTTTCCAAACACATCACACACAATACATGTTACATGGTTCCATGGCCTTCAGGTGTTAGAAAGCCGAAAACTAGTAGCATGCTTGATCAGTGACCGCAAGCTTATTGTGTGCCCTCCGGCCACGGATTCATGCACGAATCATGGAATTATTGTGCAGGCATTTGCCTTCTCGAGTTGGTACATCTCAAAGAGCATGAGTTTCACCTTTTCACCAGATGATGGAAACACCAGCACTTTTATATATATAAAAGGGGGCCAAAATGTATACACACTTTCACAGTATTTAATATTTAATATATTTCAAAGTTGGACCGAAAAACAACAGTAATATGTAGTATGATGTTCTGTAAACAGATGTGACTGACATACATTATGATAGCGTTGCTACGTAACAATGAACAAACGAAGCCAAGATATGATGTTCTGTAAATAGATATGCCTCACATTACGTTATACCAGCGTTGTTACAACAAAATGGAGCCAAGATTACCCTTTGAACAGCGGAAAGCAATTTTGAAGTGGTATTGAAAACCGAGAATGTTGTTGAAGTTCAAAGGCAATGGAGACGTATGTACAGAATAGAACCGTCAACGCGAGTAGCAATTGCACACATTCGAGAGAAATTTGAGACTCACTGTGTCTTATACGATGTTCACAAGGGCAGATCTGGGAGACCTCACAGAGCAACAAGCCAAGCGCACTGGATCCAAGGCACTATCCAAGGCACTATCCAAGATACTGGATATAACGAAGAGGTCCGATTGAGTTTCCACCGTGTTCTCCGGATCTAACTCCGTTGAACTTCTACCTATGGGGAACTCTTAAGGATATTGTATACCGTAGAAAATCAGCTACACTGACAGCACTTCGGGAAGAAATTGAGACGGTATATGCTGCAATCGCTGAGGGCACTTTTGCAAACGTAGCTCAGTCATTAGTTCAACGTACTCAGAAGTGTATCGACGCCGATGATGGGCATTTTGAGCAACTGTTGTAACTGTAAAAGTCTAAGATGATTAGCTCTCATCATTTTCTGTTTGTGTGAATTCAGTTTTATGTTAACACAGTTTTTCTTTGCTTGAAGAGCGTATACATTTTTGGGCACCTTCTGTGTATATAAAACTTTGCAGCGTAACAGTAGATTCAATTAACATGAATCACGCTTCATGCTTGGCGACCAGAACTTTTATTTTTTGGAACACATTCTCATAAATTTGCTTTATGTAATTTTTTCTCAGAATGCTCTCATTCGGTACTGACCTTTGCGTGTACTTCTCGAGGAATGATTTGAATGTACTAGATGTTGACCTTGGAATTTCTGATGAACTATGTCATGGTAAGACCTGTAGAGAACTGATTTGATGACTGCTGCTTTTCAGTTCCTAAAGTAAATTCACTATTAAGGTAGTTTGCTTAGTTTGAAACTTGTGAGGTTCAACGTTCTCTGCATGCTTGCCATATTGGATGTATTCGTTTATTCTGACTCTTTCATACTTCTCATACACGCTCATTGAAAAATAAGTTCATCAGTTTCGATTGATTGTCTTCTGAATGAATGTGGTGGTGTGCGCAATTTTACTGTCTGAATTTAGGTATATAAGTAATACAAAACCACAGTCAAATAGAGCAACTAGAGATTTGAGCCTACTTTATATAAAATGTGAGCGGACCACACATACAGAACTGAGATTCTGGCAAATTGCTTCTATTGAAATTTGTGTTTTCTATGACAGGTATTGCTATATTAATTTGAAAACTAATGTGGCTGCAAATTTATAAATATACGTTTTATATCTTGCGTTGGGCTCCACAAAATGACACTGGATGATTTTATGCATTTGCTGAAGAAGAGTGAAAATTGTTTACTTTTCTGCTCAAACAGAGTGAAAATAATGTACTTTTCCTTGCAATTTTTTAACGACACACGAAGGTGAAGGTTAGAAAAATGTGCTGAGGCATTAAGAGGAAGCGGGAGGTAAAAAGGTGATAAATGTGTTAGTCTCACAAAAAATGTGCAAAAAGGTACAACGAAATTTATGTTTCGCTTCATTTGAAGCCCTCAAATACAAATCTCAAACGATAGGTTGGACATATGTATACACTTTTTATTTGTAAAACTTCTGCGAGTACATTATAATGAACTCTGCGCGTTGAAAACATTTCCTTCCTCATTTCAAGTGTGGGTTTAATTTAGCTTCTTCTTGTCTCGTTTTCAGCGATGGCTTGAACTTTTCTGCAGTTCTGAGAAGGGATGAGGATATTTTGATACATATGACAATTATCGTTCCTTTTTAGGACAAATTAATCAGAAAGTTTTGACGAAACATTTGAGAAATTTATTGAATGGATTTCAGAACTTAAGATTCCCTCAGTTTAAGATTCAGTTCTTTAAGTAAGTTTTAATCATCCAACGCTTTGCGGCTGTACGATTGATTACCAACAACACAACAATATGATTACCTTTTTTAAGCTGAGCAATTTGTCTCCCAGCGAAATGCTCAAGCAGATGACAAGTGTGCAGAAACTGCTTTGGGTGACGAACAGGTGTGAGAGATGAGCTCGCAACGACAGACCAGGAACAGAAAGGACTGACAAATTGGTTCAGGGGTACCGACAACTGAATTGCTTTTCATTCCAGATAAAATTACCACAGCACCAAAAGCTGGTTTTCCACTAATGAGAAATATTCAAATCTCTATCATAATAGGATTACGGGAGAAATTTTAAATGAGAGTGAATTCTTAGTATTTACTAAATTTTAAATTAAGCAATTCATTGCATAGAATATTTTATATACGACACTAATAAACTCATTCATTTAAGTAAATGATGTAACCAAACATTCATAATTTTTAACTGAAAGAACAAGAGACATTTGATTTGTTTCATTGGATTTATCTACGGACGCTCTTTAACAGCTCAGGTCATCAGCGTCCCATTCAACTCAGGACGTGAAACGGCCGACAAATTTTGCTCAGGGGCCTCTTCTTTCAAGCTTAAGGTTCTTTATCGTGCCGTAAATCCACGATACGGACCACAACTTTACTTCCCTTCCGAAGGAAGCCATACTTAGGATTTTTACGCCCGAAAAAATCCATCGATCCTGGCCTGGTTTGAACCCGCGAGAAACATTTGAGATGAAATGCTTAACAAATTTTATTACTATAACTATGATACTTATAAATTATTTTCAGTTTTTTGTTGATTAAGATTATTGATAAAATTATATTCTCTAATATCCCTTAATATAATTAGCGCTAAACACATATTCCAGATTTTACAATTGAGAAGCTAATATTTAAATAACGTATTTAACACGTTGTACACATACTAATTTAGCCATATTTAAAAATATTTGCTTTTTTAATTCAATATCAGTGTAGATTTCACGTTGGTTCATGGGAACAGTGCGACAATACGACGTTACATTGCACTAATCATAACAAGCACCTACCAGTTCTAACACCTTGTGATGATTCCGAAACCACTACACGCTTTCATTATAGCCGCAGCTTTTTGTACATTAATTGCTACCAGTTGTCCTGCTATTTGACTAAATGTTTTACAGAATTTAATACTTTGCTCAAGGAAATATTATCATGATATCATTCAAAGAGGTTAAAGCCATTCTAATGTGTTGCTAAGAGGGCAACAAATTAACGAAATTGTGCCTACTTGCAAAGATAAGGCAGATTATGAAATAGCAACTTTAGAGTATTTATTTCTTTCTCAAATGTAAGTACGGCGATAAAAAGAATTTATTGACTCATTAATCGTCGTACTCCCTAGTAAATTTTATTTCAGGTAAGTGTTGTAGTACTTGATAGAATTGCATGCGGACACGGTTCATCTGTTCTTCAAGATTGTTTGATGTGGTTTATTTACGGACGCTCTTTAACATCTCTGGTCATCAGCCTCCGATTCAATTGAGAACGTAAAACGGCTGATAAAATTTGCGGTCGCTCCTGGGGGTTTAGTGCTAACCATACTTGACTCCTAAACACAAGATCGCGGGTTCATAACGGCCAGTACCGATGGATTTTTTCGGCGTAAAAATCCTTCGGAAGAGAAGTAAAGTCGTGGGTCCCGTGTAGTACATTTACGGCACGAAAAACAATCCAAACCTGAAAGAAGAAACCTCTAAGCAAAATTTGTCGGCCGTTTCATGCCCTGAATTGAATGGGACGCTGATGACCTGAGCTATTAATGAGCGTCCGTAAATGAAAGAAAACAACCAAATAAAATTTGCTCAGAGGCCTCTTCTTACAGGCTTGAGGTTCTTTATCGTACTGCAAATCTACGACACGAGACACACGGCTTTACTTCCCTTATGAAGAAAGTCAGTTTTATCCTGGCCGGGATTCGGCCCGCGAGGCACCAGGACCGACTTCTTCAAGGTTGCACAGCTGACAGTGTGGAGACAACAACCGATGTAGGCGTTTAGCAAGGATGTCATTTCAGTGGTCAAGCGTAACATTGCAACTACTTCCATTTTTGGCCCGGCTGGAATGTTAGTTTTGGAGTTCTTCCAGTCCTTTTAAAGCTGTTCAACTTTCTAATTCCTGGATGCATGACTTACTTGACATATAATTTAAAAGGCACTGATATGATAGTGACTTACTCGTACCATCATAACCGCCAAAACCCGCCACTACTAATATGGAGGAAATCTGAAAGAAACATGCAAATACATAGAACAGACGAACGCCACCAAAATTAGTTGAATAACTCTCAAAAAGTTATTTCATTGTATATTTTTGTACTTTGTTTCTCCATTTTGTAGTTTGTGTGTGCATTTGGAACAACAAATGACTGTGTGATTCATTGTAAAGTGCTCAAAACCTACTGCTTTTACATACACAACAGATTCCTCCGCCAAGTACTTGGAAATAACCTAAATTAGAGTTACGACACAATTACTTACAACTTTCACTAAAAACTAAGTCCGTTTTCCTCGCAACATCCCTTACGATAACATCGCCAACGTATACAAGAGCCGAAATCGAGAACCATATCATATCCTTTAAGAGCACAAAACACCATAAGTGTGCAAATGTTTGTTTGTTTCCTGTGAACTATGAACAGACCAAAGTGTAAATCGCTCCCTTTGCTAAAGAATTCGTGGTATTCTGGATACATGCATAACTCTCCTAAAACTGAGCCAAAAGTGTCTTTAATACGTAAATGATGACATCAGAACACCTAATTATATAACGCTATTATGTTAAAAGGTAGAAGCAATGTATCACTTAACACTGCCTAAACCTATCTAACTACTTATTTGAAAATTCAAGGCAAATACTTAAACTTGACCTAAAGCAGTTTAAACATTTTATGAAAGTGTTCCTCATTGTTGACATCAAGGTAACAGCCTGTGGATGACTCCACTATATCTCCCGTTCAGCGCGCTAATATAAAAATACCAGCCTTATATATTTTCAATCGAATGTTGATCTTCTGGTGGTTTATTATTATAAATTACGTTTTAAATATATTATATATAGTGTTTATATTTACAACCACTTGTTCCTCTTGATACACACAGGAATTCAGTAACATTCAGCTGTTGTGCGAAGATTCAGGGCATGT